>SMDT01000451.1:0-172061 GCA_005392925.1 Aquilaria sinensis
GCTTGGCTTTAGGCCAAGAATGACCAAGAAAAATGAGAGAAAACAGAAAGGGAGAGTAAGAAGAACTATGGAGTCTAGTGCAGTGGTCTATGAGTAAAGCTGGAGACTTTCAGGGCCTAAATGCACATGGGAAGGAACTATGGAAAAACAGGCAGAAATCAAAGAAAGGGGATCAAATTGTACACTTGAATGAGTGGTACAATTAAATCCATAAACTTAAGGTTGGCATTTTCGGCCATGCAAACTTTTTTGGTGGCTAGTGCAAGACTAGACCATTTGTGGGAGACAACAATGATTACTAGTCAAAATCTTGTCTACCACTAAAGTACTATTCACTAGTTACTAGTTAAACTAACTAGTCTTTATGTTAGTTACATGGCCGGTTATGCATGGGTGATTATATGACTTTGGTACTTGTGCTATTTTGTGCATGGCATTATGAGCCATGAAGAAGCTTGAGTGCCTAAGTGAGCACATGTTTTAATGCTGTTTCTGTGATCAAGAATGGGTAAGGGCATCATTGTTTCTTGCACGAAAATGGAGGGCAAAAGTTAGCATTTTAGCTAACTAGAACACTAGACTTTCGGCCGAGTTAACTTAGCACCATTTGGAGTTCATTTTCGGGTTTTCAATGCTCTTTCTTGGCCGAGTGTGTTCTTGAAAGATCACCCATCAGTTGGTCTTGAACTCAAGCAATTGGAGAACTATTGAAGAATTCAAGCTTGGGAGCTTGATTTCGGTGCTAGACTACTTCAATTTCAAGCTTGGATTTGAAGAATCAAAAAGGGCCGAGCCAACCAAGCTAGTGTTCTTGAGGTAACCTTGTTAATTTCCTTGAATCTATGGTATTTTCTTCCATGAACAAGGATTTTGAGTGCTCAAGTGTTGCTAAACTAAGTGAATTGAGCATCGTTTATGTTGAGGTGGAAAACCTAGTCTTGGCAATGTGTTGGATGAATGAGCTTGATGTTCTTCTTCATTTCCATGGAAATTAATCCATGACTAAGTGTTGTTGTTGCCTATTTATGCTTGTGCTAGGCAAAATTTGAGTAAAGAACATCAAGTTGAACAAGTGGAAGTTTGGCCGAAAGGTGCATTTTGAGGTAATGGTGTGGTCCTCATTGAATTACATGGTATTAGTACCATGATTATTGGTTAATGATGCTTTAATGAGCATATGATGAATTAGAATGATGAAAAACAATAGTGTGTGAAGTTGGGCTTTATGGCCGAGAGCATGAGTTAGTGTAATTAGGTGTTGATCACTTGATTACATGGTAAATGTGCTATGAACAAGTTTCATGTGATGGTTTTGATCAAGGATTGAGTTAATTTGATAAAGAACATTGTTATGTGAGATGGGCAATTTCGGCCGAAAGCTTGGATTAGTGTGAAATGGTGCATTTCACTTGGTTACTTGGTAATAATGCCATGGATGATGTTCATTGATGATTAGAAGATCATGTTGTGAGCTAGAATGATGGGTAGCACATATATATGGAAATGGTCTATTTGGCCGAGAGCATAAGCTTGTATATCTTAGTGTTCTTTATGTGAATCATGGTAGTTAGTCCATGAATGTGTATGTTGATGCCTATGTGATTGTCTTGGTAGGCATTGTGATTGAGGAACACTTGGATAACTTGAAGCTTGGTTGTAAACCGAGAGCTATTGAGGTAGGGTTCACTAACACTTGATATTGCTTGGTAATGTGCCATGGTTCAAGTGTTTAGAGTGGCTAAGTGATGGTTAAAATTTTCCAAATGACCTTAGTTGCTTGATGGGCTTAATGTTTATACTTGGTTGTTTTGTTGATTAGCTAATTAACTAGTGTACATGTACTAGAAATGCAAGTAAATGTGGCCTATTTTCTTGGCATTTTGGGAGCTCCAAGTGGAAATGTTATATTGGAAAGGTTTGTGTGCAAAAATGCACATGGGTACATGTAAGGCTTATATGGGCCGAGAGCACTTTTGTGGAGTGTGTGTGTGTTCCTTGTGTGCTTTGGTGATTCCTTGTGCTTGCTAACCCCACTTATTATTGTGGATTTTATGCCATGGTTATTTATCTTGTATATGTATATGCTTGGTTTTCCTTGTCTTTGTGTTTGTTTTGCAGGTAAAGCTAGCTAATGGGAGGTTAAGCTTTGAGTGAATACTCAGCTTAACTAAATAGACTCTTTTTTTAGTTGAATATATATGAAGTGAATCCTACTGAGTTTTACTCACTGCCCATCCTTTTATTTTCAGGCAAGGACATTCGGCCTGAGTAGCACTAAGCTTGCTTTGTACTTGTGTTTAGTGCTTGTTTGCTTAGTTTCCAAGGTATGTGCCAATGTGTGCTTGGCTTACTACTTTTGGGTTCATTACAAGTCTTATTGTTGGTTGGCCGAGACTTATGTTTTAAGTTTGCAGGCTGTAGAGTGGGAACTGTCTAGGAAAGCATGGATACTTGGACTTTAGCTCTGATAGTGGTATTCACTTTCATGACAATGAATATGGCCATAGGTTTGGTGTTGTAGTGTGTACTTCTGTATGGGATTCTCAAGGTTCTGTTTGACCATTAGGAGTATGGTCTTGGTTTGTATGTAACTTGGCATGAACAACTTATGGATGCTTGGCATATATAGCCATGTTAGAGGCTAGGTAGACTACCCTTTTGGTTTGTATATATGTGTAGTCTTGGATACCTAGTTTGATGATGTTTTGTGGATCTTGGATGCCAAGTTATGTATGGGCTTATGGATGGCATTATGCTCGGACTTATGTGCTGAATATTATGGGCCAAAGTTTGGCATTTTTGTGTGAATAGTTAGTGGTATTGGGCCTTGCCTTTGCTGCAAGTTGTTATCGGAATTGTTTTAAAAGCCACCTGGCCACCTCCCAGGCCTCTTAACTTAAGAAAATAAGACTTAAAAGTTGGCATTGCTTGCTTGGCCGAAAGCTAGAAACTTGATTTAGAGTTGGGCTTGTAAGTTAGCTTAGAAACTTATAGGCCAGGGCCTGAGTGAGGTGTGACAGAAACCCTTCAGGATCCAAGTGAAACGGGGTGTTGGACTTGTTTTAAAGCCACCTGGGCCACCCCCATACCTAATTTTCGGTTGAGATCTCTAACTCAACTGAAGCTTGGTCGAATCACAAAACCTGAACAGTTGACGTGTTCAGCTCTTTATGGAATCCACAGTCCGAGCCTCTCGGGATCACCACGCTTCCACCACGTCCTTGGCAGATGCATTTCTCTTGCGCTCGCAGTGCTAGCTTGCGTCCTCCAAGGAATTGCAAGAAGAAGAGTGCGTTACTGTCCTTTTGGGAGGCCTAGGGCAAGGAGACCTACGAATTGAGAGCCCTTTCTCACTTAAAAGTTGTATTTATAGTGAGACTCAACTTCCAATGCCTAATGGGTTTCAAAAACCCTAATCCAATTAGGTTTTTAATTTCGGGCTTAATAATGGCTCAACTCCTTGCCCATTATTAATACGAAATTAAAGTGAAACCATAACCCAGAATAATTAGCCCATGCACTCTAATGATCCAATAAGCTCCTATGTGTGCGACCCAATAGGCTCTTGCCATGTTGGCAATGATCATAAATCACATTTATGATCATAATCAATGAGCAGTGTCTAGCAACATCATCATTGGTACCCAAGTGACAAGATTGTCGGTGAATCGACTAAACCTTTATGATCATCAACGATATATGCCATTGTCCCTTTGTCCAAGATATCAAGACTAAGCATGAGACATGGAATGTGTCACTCTTGTATAGCCCAATCTTTGGTTTCTTGATTACCGAGTAGACCAACTTAAACTGATGACTTTGATATCGTATATCAACTCATCGGAGCATGGCCATGCATTTTTCTAAGTCTTACTCTATCAAGAGGCCCAAAGAGAGATATCACTCCCCGTGAACATAGGAGGGACAGAATCCCATCTTGATCATAATGAAATTTCCCTCCGCAGTTGAGATGTGACATAGTACAATGAACCTCCTTCAAGTTCACTCAATTACGAGCAACAAAGGAAAGTATCAAAGTATGTGACTCACATGTAGAGAACCTTGATGATCTTAGGGTGAAGGACTACATATACCATGATCACTATGAGAATCACTTATGACACTCATATAACGATCCATGAAGTGTTCTCATGGTGGGTTAGTCCAGTACACAAGTTCTCCAACTTGTACCCATATGTAGACTACATATCTCATATTAGTCTCCACATATGCTAGTCATTATGTATTATTGCAACCCGCTCCACAATAATACTAGATTAGGGATGTTTAAGAATATCATTATTCTAGGGTTACAATTATGTTTATTACATTACGCAGAAACAAAACAATAAACAAAATTGCTGGATTAATGCCTAAATAAAATATCATGACTCAATGTGCAAAAATGCAATCATCTCATGATTGGCTTTTCGGGCACAACACTAACACGCACCACCCTTGGCTAGCGCACCACCTCCTCTCGAAATAGACACGACAAAACCCTGCCAAAGGGAGGGCCTGAACACCCTCGGATAAGCCGGATAGGCGCTACCATCAGGAAACCCATGGGACCAACTTCAGACAGAAGGGGTCAGCACTCTTCCCGTGGGTGACCTTCCATCGACCTCACATGCCCAAAACCACCTTCGGATACTCTTCGGGCTACCCTCAGAGCACGCTCACAAAGCGCCATCATCAGGTACCCGAGCCTGACCTCAGTAGAGCCAAACCAAAGGTGCCTCATACAAACAAGGGACCTTCCTCCAAAAGAGCTTGCCTCCTCGGATGAGCTCTGTACTCCGAAGGAGTTCGATCCCCCGAAAAGGCCACGTGGACATACGAAAAAAAGGTTGAGGAGCCCTAGACACGTCACCTCAAACACGATCTAACGCGCCGCCCCCAGACACACTTTGACACGACACCCTCGTACGACCTAGGCTTCTGACCAGATGGCCTGCGGTGGGCTAGAGGCCCCCACTCCTGAAGGTACGGACCATATGCGACCAAACACGTGTCACGATATGGGCTAACTATGGCAAATGAACTTCTCTTGTACACCTCCCTATAAATATTCGGGAAACACCCCAGGTAAACGGATTCAACTCCAAGGGAAAAGTCTCCTTACTCTTTACTGACTCGGGCGTCGGGGGCTTCTCCCTCAGAAAAACATTCCGAGGATCTCCTAACCCTTGTTTTCTGAGTGTTCCAGGAAGTCTCTCCCAGCAAGGCTCATCATCCAGGCATTCCCTCACCAGAAGTTTCTGCTCTAGGCTCACCATGTTTCATGACGAAGATACGGAAGGCCATCATTTGGCATTGTCTATGCGAACCCTTTCCCAAGTCACCGTCGTAGATACTCAGCGTTCAAAAGACAAGGGGCTCCCGAAGTCCCCCTCTGCGTCGGAGGCTCAGCCGGTGACCAAGTAGCACACTGCAGAAACTTCTACGCTGGAGGACGACCACTTTCTAACAGTGAAGTTGGGCTTCTTAGAAGACTTCTAGCGCTCCATCGTCGCTAAAATTACCCAGTAACTCGACTAGAAGTCGCCCCATCCTCTTCCGGCCTGAAAGGCCTCCCCCTCGGCAACGCGCTGGGAGAGAAGCCTGAGGTCCACCTGCCAGAGTTCCAGGACTGAGGGCTCTCATGACACATCTTCGATCGAGGATGTGCCCCCTAGGGCACAACCCACCAAAGAAAAGGCCCAAAAAGAAAACTAGGACCTCCTGTCGGCGAAGTCTGTCCTCGTACCAAAGCTCCCAGTCTCCTCGCTGCCGAAGTTCCTCTCCAAAAATGAGGAGAAGTTCGCCATTGCCGGCGACCATCAGGCAGCAAGGGGAAGCTAACACAGCTACGCTCATGGAAAAGATCCTTGGAAGACTGGAAAAGGTTGAGAAGCAGATCTCCTGAAAACCAGTATGGTCAAGATTTTTCGACGCTTATACCGGAGAAGAGTCACCCTTTGTATGGGAAATGTTGGAGGCACCCATGCCTAGCGACTTCAGGGTGCCACGCTTGGAAACGTACGATGGGTGTAGTGACCCCCAGGTGCACTTGACAAAGTACAAGCGAAGCATGGTGCTCCACAGCACAGATGACACTATTCTCTGCAAATGCTTCGAGGTAACCCTCTCTGGTCCAACAACGGCATGGTATAACTCCCTGGCCCATGGAACTTTGCTGAGTTTCTAGGAACTTTGTACTACCTGCACCCAACAGTTCATTGGTTTTAAGATGCCGGTACAGATGTACGACATAGCACAGCGAAATGGGGAAACCATTCGCGACTACATCGAAAGGTTCAACCGAGAAGCACTAAGCGTGCCTAACTTTCGGCCCGAGATACGCATCCTCGCAATGATAAAAGGACTCCGGAGAGACTCCCAGCTTTTTTATGAGTTCTCCAAAGACCCCCCAGACACCGTGGGAGAATTCTTCCGAAGGGCCGAACAGCACATGACGGCCGAGGAACTCAGAATGGGGGGACCAAAGGTGGAACACCCTTGACCCGAAAGACCAAGCCACCAGCCTCATTACTAGAATGAGGTTGGAGGAAGGCCCTAAAAACAAATAGGTAAAAGGCTAAAGACATTCACTCCCTTGAACGCCACGAGGGCCAACATTCTCATGGCCTTAGAAAGGCAAGGGACTACAGTTCCAAGGCCAAAAGGCATGACTTCAGAAAATAAGAAGAACATGAAGAAGTTCTGCTAGTGTCATTGAGATCATGGCCATGACACTGAAGATTGCTTCCAGCTAAGGAAGTACATTGAATCTTTGCCGGTACTTGTGAATGCCTTCTCTGAAGGCGAGAAATGAAGAACAAATAAGGAGGGACGAGGAGGAATATGACTCCGACAGATGTTGGTACCAAAGTCCTCGAAAGAATCCACTACCATCAGTAGGGGTTATCCAAACCATCACTACAGGGATACCCTCGGCTGAAAGGAAAAGAAAGATAAGAGAAATCTCCATAATGGAGCATGGGAACTCGCCGAATAGGCTTGTTCGCAAAGATGGGTCCACTGTGAAGTTCCTCCACGATGACCCACTCCTTGTCATGGCAAGGATAGGGAGTTGGGACGTCAAAAGAGTACTTCTAGATGATGGCTCCAACACCGACATCATCTTCTCACACTTACTGCCAAACTTAGGCATTTCAAAAGGCGACCTTAAAATAGTCAATTCCCCCACCTTCGGGGTTGGGCCATCCGAGCTCCCCGTCCTCGGATATATCGATCTGCCCCTAATGCTGAAAAGGACCTCGCCTTAGAGTCAGGAGGAATTGTTCACCTCCATTATGACAAGGTTCATCATCATTAATGTTCCCTCATCATACAACGCCATCCTCGGAAGGCAAACTCAAGGTAATATCTACATCTGCCTGGATGTGAAGTACTTAATAGTAACCTTCGCAACTAAAGAAGGAGATGTAGAGATCTTCATTGACCAATCCGAGGTCAGGAGGGTCTCCACCAAGGCTAGACAAAGCCCCACGAGGGCCCAAGTATAGACTTTGGCTACTGAAAGAGTAGTCCGACAGGTGAAGAGACAGCAAGTGATGCCGCCGGGTCGTGCGGACAGGCATCTCCACTGTGTGCAATGGTGAGGGCAGTAGAGGGTCCTAGAGGTGCAGGCTAGTCCAGAAGGAAGACTGGTGTCCTGGGCGGATCACCTAAAGTGATGGTCGGCAGCTTCTTGGCCCCGTGGCAGGGTGGTAGTAGGAGGTACCTCCGGTGCGAGGGAGAGTCCGGAACGGAGATCCTTCAGGGAGACCTGGCAAAAACACTCAGAAAACAGGGGTTAGGAGGCCCCCGGGGTGGTTTTCCGGGGGGAATCTCCGATGCCCAAGTTAGTGATTAGAGAGAGGGAGAGAGAGAGAGACGTAGTAATAAGCATGATGCGGTCCGGTTGTGCGGGACCGGCATCTCCACTGTGTGCGGTGATGAAGGCAGGAGGGGGTCCTGGAGAAAAATTGGTGTCCTGGGTGGATCGCCTCAAGTGATGGCCGGCAGCTCCTTGGTCCCGTGGCGAGGAGGTGACGGGAAGTTCCTACGGCGTGGTAAAGGGCCCGGAACAAAGATCCTCCAGGGATGCCTGGCTGGAACACTCAGAAAACAGCGGTTAGGAGGTCCCCGGAATCTTTTTCCGGGGAGGAGCCTCCGACGCCCAAGTCAGTGCCTTTTTTCAGAGGGAAACACCGTAATAAGTACAAGAGACGTGTACCTGGCGTGTCTTTCTGCGGGCCGGAGGGAGAGTATTCAGGCGGAGAGGAGAGAGTGTCCTCTGTTTTCCGGCCTCTCTCTGTCCCTCTTTTCTCCAGCCGGAGCCCCCTTTATGGCCATGTGCCTGGCGTATTTAAAGGAGGAAACGAGCCTTTAAGATTGTGGCACGTGTATGGTTGGATGATGCCTGTACTGCTGGGCGTGGGATTCCTTGGCCACCTGCAGGCTCCTCGAGCCATGAGCTGCAACAATCATACCCCGATATGACAAGACGGGGGGTGTGTCACTTTGTCAGAGTACATGTGAGGGCGCCGTGCAGGGCGTACGGGCGAAGTGTCAGAGACTCCTGGATGACTTCTGCCGCGCCTCTGAGGTCCCTTAGGTCGAAGTCCGTCTTCGTAGTGGGGGCCTTTCCCGGAGTCAGGCTGGTACCTCGGGGCATCACCTGTTTCCGAGGTTAGTTCGGTCGCCCTCGCGAGGGAGACGGTCCGTTGATTTCCCGAGGTAGGTACCGGCGTTCTGCCGAGGTGGTATTCCTCAGGTGTCTGGCTCCCTTCTTTCCCGAAGTCCTTAGGTAACTAGTGTGGCCACACTTCGGTCATCACATGCCCCCCTTCGGAAAGCCGAAAAGGATACTTCGGCTGATGCTTTCATTTGTGGGCTGTTTTCAGGACTTCGGAGTATGTCATTCGCCACCCAAGGGATGTGCCTTGTTCGGGTAAATGCCACCTGTCTGTCTTTTGGTGTTCTTTTGGCGCTCTCGAGGTGCCCAACTTCTCCCAACCTTTTTGTTTTTCCTGCCATTGGCCATCGAACCGTCGCGTCTTGAAACTAGGTGTGTCAGTTCTGGGTGATGCGCCCGGGTTTTCAGAATATCAGAAAGCACGCCCAGGTTTCTCGCGATGGGTGGCACGTGGCAAGAGCTGGCTGGGAAAGGCGCGTCTTTTCGCGTGCGAGGGGCAGTTATGGCGTCGTTTCGCCTTCGCGCAGCAATTGTGCCCCTTCTTGCTCTATATAAACACCTTTCGCTTCATTTTTGCCTCACTTTTTATTTTTAGCTCTCATCTGCTCTAGAGCCTTTTCTCTTACTTTTCTTCATTTTCCGGCACAATTCTTACGGCGGAGTGATTTCCGGCTATTTTTCACGACGGCGTCCAGAAATCCAAATTTTGGCAAGGCTTTTGGTGAGTTCTGTTTCAGAGTTCCTTCGGTTTTTTGGTTTTCAGCTTCCCGAAGTCATTTTCCTCTGTCCTGAAGTCCCTGAAGTCCCTCCTCCTCTTGTCCTACCATATCTTCGTTTATTCCCGAGATTGGACATCCTCTTATGTCTCCCCCTTACCAGTTTTTTGAAAGTGAATTTCCTTTCAAAATTTTCAGCATTCTTTGTCTTTATAGGCTCACACTGATGTTCTTTTTCAGAAATGAGTGACGAATCAGCTACCTACTATAAGTCCCTCTTTCTTGGTCAGACCGAGAAGGGAGAACAAACGAAGAAGGGTGCTACCAAGAGGCGCAAGACTTCAGGGAGCGGGCCGTCTTCGGCGACGAAGAGGACGAAGAAGGACACCCTTCTTCCACCCCCAGAGGATGCGGCGGAGACTGAACATGTCATCGCAACTTCCATCCCGCCTGAGACTCCCGGCGGGGCTGAAATTTCTGCCGAGGTTCCTGCGGGGGCGCTTACTGTTGCCACCGTTCCAAGTCCTACCGCATCGGTGATCCCTTTAAGTACCTTAGCAGGTGATTCTACTGCTGAGGAATTGGAGAAACGCCGAAGGGATGAAGGGGAACACGTTCCTACTGCTGAGGAATTGGAGAAACGCCGAAGGGATAAAGGGAAACAGGTTCCTGCCGTCGTGGAAGAGATCCCAGACTCTGACGAGGACACTGCTGGGGTTCCGCCCGGTTTGCCTTTTGCTCCCTTTTTTTGATACTTTCGATTTGTATAACTGAGGAGCTTTATCTAACTTACGTCTTCATTTTTTCAGAGGATTTGGCGCCCCCAGTCTGGGTAACTGATCACGCCCGAAGACGGGCTCTTCGGGACTCTCTCATCCCGAGGGACAAAATCCCAAGGGAGCCATTCTGGTCTTTCACGGAGGACATGAATCTGTTCTCCGAAGACTGTCGGGAAATGGCCCCCCAGATGGCAAGGGGCGTGCTTACCCAAGCTTCCTCCAAGGCGGTTGCCGAGGAGTGTGCCTCCGAGGGCACCCTTGTTGCCAAGATTTCTGAGCACGCTGCCCGTGTAACTCTCCTGGTCCCTTTACTTTTCTTCCCACTTCCTTATCTCCGTATTTTGGCTTTCCTTGTAAATTTTGCTAAGTGTCCCTTCTCTTGCAGCTCTTGGGGTACAGTGAGTACCTTCGGGTGTGGACGGCAGAGCAGTCTTCGGCCCGAGTTCGGGCCGAGAATGAGCTGGCGATGGCCAAGCGCTTCTGTGCTGATTCGGCGTTGGCCAATATCGAATTAAGCCGGATAGCCAGGGAGAAGGTAGCTGCTGTTCGGGACGAGTTTTTGAGGGGCCAGGAGGACCTCATAAAAGACTTCTCACACAAGATGGCCGTCCTTGGCGCGGAGGTTGTGGGCTTAACCTCAGCCAATGAAGCCATTCAAAAGGAGAAGGAGGAAGAGACCGCTCTCTTGGCGATGGCTCTTGCTGACAATGCCAACCTTCGAGCCGAGGTCGGCATGCTGAAGGAGGACGATGCTAACCTCCGAACCGAGGTCGACATGCTGAAGAAGGACTCAAAGAACAAGAAGAAGGTGAAAGAGCTGGAGAAGGAGGTTGCAACCCTTCAAAAGGAGGTCTCGGATCTTCAGAACGAGGCGGATGACTTAGACGTGGCTAAGGACAAAGCTGTCCAGGCAACGAAGGTTGCTTTTCAGGATGGTTTCTGCCTAGCCCGTCATCAGTTTCGCAAGAAGTATCCGGACCTTGACCTCTCCTTTTTGGCAGCCATGGATATTCCCGAGGGTCCTCGGTGGGCTTGGTCAAAGATAGAGCTCCTCAACCTGTCACCTGCCTCATTTCCGAAGACGTCGGCCAAAGACAGTGGAGCTGGAGCTTCCCATGACGCCGGGGCCTTCTAAATATCCTAGGGCTTTTTTCCTTCTTCTTTTTCTTCGTGTTTTTCTTTTCTTTGTAACCTTCTTCCTGTATCAAAATTTTGATTAATGAATTCTCATAATTTTGGCTAAGTGTTTTGAGTAATCTTTTCCAATATTTCGAGCGATCTTTTCCAACGATCCCGACCACATTCGGTCAAGGAACTTCGAAACGCTTCTCGCTTACTATTATTGTCCCGACCATTTTCGGTTACCTTCCTTGTTTTCCATCTTTTCCACCTTCGGTCAAGGGATTTTTCCCGACCACATTCAGCCAAGGGATCTTGGGAAAACCTTGCTTGTCCTTGTTTTCCATCTTTTCCCGACCACATTCGGCCAAGGGATCTTGGGAAAACCCTTGTCATTTTCCATCTTTTCCCGACCACATTCGGCCAAGGGATCTTGGGAAAACCCTTGTCATTTTCCATCTTTTCCCGACCACATTCGGCCAAGGGATCTTGGGAAAACCCTTTGTCCCGACCACATTCGGCCAAGGGTTGGGAAAACCCTTGTCGTTTCCATCTTTTCCCGACATTTGGTCATCTTTCCCAACCACATTCGGCCAAGGGATCTTGGGAAAACCCTTGTCGTTTTCCATCTTTTCCCGACCACATTTGGCCAAGGGATCTTGGGAAAACCCTTGTCGTTTTCCATCTTTTCCCGACCACATTCGGCCAAGGGATCTTGGGAAAACCCTTGTCGTTTTCCATCTTTTCCCGACCACATTCGGCCAAGGGCCTTGGGAAAACCCTTGGGTTTTCCATCTTTTCCCGACCCATTCGGCCAAGGGATCGTTTTCCATCTTTTCCCGACCACATTCGGCCAAGGGATCTTGGGAAAACCCTTCTGGTTTTCCATCTTTTCCCGACCACATTCGGCCAAGGGATCTTGGGAAAACCCTTGTCGTTTTCCATCTTTTCCCGACCACATTCGGCCAAGGGATCTTGGGAAAACCCTTGTCATTTTCCATCTTTTCCCGACCACATTCGGCCAAGGGATCTTGGGAAAACCCTTGTGGTTTTCCATCTTTTCCCGACCACATCCCGAAAACCCTCGGCCAAGGGATCTTGGGAAAACCCTTGTCGGTTTTCCATCTTTTCCCGACCACATTCGGCCAAGGGATCTTGGGAAAACCCTTGTCGTTTTCCATCTTTTCCCGACCACATTCGGCCAAGGGATCTTGGGAAAACCCTTGTCGTTTTCCATCTTTTCCCGACCACATTCGGCCAAGGGATCTTGGGAAAACCCTTGTCGTTTTCCATCTTTTCCCGACCACATTCGGCCAAGGGATCTTGGGAAAACCCTTGTCGTTTTCCATCTTTTCCCGACCACATTCAAGGGATCTTTCCAGACCACATTCGGCCAAGGGATCTTGGGAAAACCCTTGTCATTTTCCATCTTCGTACTGGAGATAAATGAGAAAGGTATTTTCCCCCCTTCGCTCCTTTGAGAGTTTGTTTGGTAACTCTTAGGTTCGATAGGAAATTTTCCTGGCCATTTTCCCTTTGCTTTCTCCAACCTCTTTTGTAGTCCTTTTTTATAGCTCTTTTGGCAACCTTGCCTGTCTGTTGCTCGACAGTTGAGCTAGTAGGCCGAAGTGCTTTCTCATGCTGATGATGGATTCTTGAAATCCTTTGCCTATAGGCTTTGCCTGCATGGTTTTCCCTTGATCAGGAAAAATATGGTTCGGAACGCCTTTGCACTTTCTGACGCTTTAGGAGGATTTTTGGGATCCTTTGGTTCCGGGGTTTCTCCTGCTAGGATCTTTCAGCCTTTCGTGCGAGGTCGTTATACCTAGCTTTGCCATACTCGGATGGCCCAATACTTCTGATAATCAAAATTTGATCGTTTCTATGGCCTCTCTGCCTTCGGGCCCCCGAGGGGGTATCCCAGCGTCCTGACGTTCTGCGCTTGGGGTTCCACTGGCAAGGAGTTTCCATTCTGGATCTACCTTCGCTCTGTCTCCCTTATTGGTTCCAGCCTTCCCTCCTTTTGGGATTTCGGCGGTGTAGTCTGCCAGTACCTGGGCGTTCACTGCCCTTCTATGCTCATGCGTGACGTAGTACTTTCCGAGTTCGATGCACCATTTTTATAGTCTTTTCCGAATGCTTCTACCCTTTTTTGTGACGTCGCGCAGGGGCAGGTCACTTCGGACAGCGATAGCGTGTTCAGGGAAGTAGAATCGGTTCCTTCTGCCCGCTAGTCAAGTCATAGACGACTTTTCGGGGCAATGGGTCTTGACTTTGTTACCGAGGAGATGGCGATTTTTCCTCAGGTGCCGAACTCGGGGAGGTCCGGGCCATCCTGAACCCGCTTTTCCCGCAGTCCATATCCCGAAGGGGCTTACTTCCCGAAGGGGACTCATCTCGTTGATCTTTACTTCCCACACTTTTGTGACTTGACACGGGACTTTTCCCCTCAACGAGGTAGCGCTGCGGAGGTGCTTTGGTTTGAACTTAGCTGTGGCCTTTTTCGGCTTGACTACTGCATCATTTCGACCACGACAAGGCGTGGGTATTCGCGCAGGAAGCCTATGATAGTAGTCAGAGGGCATTTACCCTCGGGCGGAGGCACCCCTGCTGCCATTATTCGGTTGCCCGCTGAATTTTTGGCGCGGACGGGGACCTCGGAAGCCCCTTCTTCTTAGAACGTCGAGCTTCAACTTCGGCAACTTGGTAGCTAGTTCCCACAGACGGCGCCAAATGATGCGGTCCAGTTGTGCGGGAGCGGCATCTCCACTGTGTGCAGTGATGAAGGTAGCAGGGGGTCATGGAGAAAAATTGGCATCCTGGGTGGATCGCCTCAAGTGATGCCCGGCAGCTCCTTGGTCCCGCGGCGAGGAGGTGACGGGAAGTTCCTACGGCATGGTAAAGGGCCCGGAACAAAGATCCTCCAGGGATGGCTGGCTGGAACACTCAGAAAACAGCAGTTAGGAGGTCCCCGAAATCTTTTTCCAGGGAGGAGCCTTCGACGCCCAAGTCAGTGCCTTTTTCCAGAGGGAAACACCGTAATAAGTACAAGAGACATGTACCTGGCGTGTCTTTCTGTGGGCCGGAGGGAGAGTATTCAGGCGGAGAGGAGATAGTGTCCCTGTTTTCCGGCCTCTCTCTGTCCCTCTTTCCTCTAGCCGGAGCCCCCCTTTATGGCCATGTGTCTGGCGTATTTAAAGGAGGAAACGAGCCTTTAAGATTGTGGCATGTGTATGGTTGGATGATGCCTGTACTGCTAGGCGTGGGATTCCTTGGCCGCCTGCAGGCTCCTCGAGCCATGAGTTGCAATAATCATATCCCGATATGACAAGACGGGGGGTGTGTCACTTTGTTAGAGTACATGTGAGGGCGCCGTCTAGGGCGTATGGGCGAAGTGTCAGATACTCCTGGATGACTTATGCTGCGCCTCTGAGGTCCCCTAGGTCGAAGTCTGTCTTCATAGTAAGGGCCTTTCCCGGAGTCAGACTGGTACCTCGGGGCAACACCTGTTTCCGAGGTTAGTTCGGTCGCCCTCGCGAGGGAGACGGTCCGTTGATTTCCTGAGGTAGGTACCGGCATTCTGCCGAGGTGGTATTCCTCAGGTGTCTGGCTCACTTCTTTCCCGGAGTCCTCAGGTAACTAGTGTGGCCACACTTCTGTCATCAAAGCACAAGAGACGCTTGCTTGGCATGTCTTTTTGAGGGCTGAAGGGAGAGTTTTCTAGCAGAGAGAGGAGGGCGTCCTCTGTTTTTCGGCTTCTCTCGGTCCCTTTTTCCCAGAGGACAATCTCTCTCCTCCGGAGCCCCCCGGAGCCCCCCATTCTGTGATAATTTTGCTTGTATAAAAGAAAGTGGTTGACCCCTTCAGATGGTGACACGTGTGCGGCACATGTACGGTCGGATGGTGTTCATATTTCTGGGCGCGGGGGCCCCTAGCCACCTGCACGCTCCTTGGGCCGTGAGTTGTAGCCCTTCATGACAGGACATTAGACTGCAATGGTGTGCCAGAGCGTGTCTGAAGGTGGCATGTCGGAGATGTATGTGAGCGGAGTGTTAGAGACTCCTTGATAGCTCTTGCCGTACAACCGAGGTCCCTTTGGTTGATGTCTCATTTTGGGGTGAGGAGCCTTTTTTCGGAGTCAAGCTGGAACTTCGGCGTCTCCGTCTTCGGGGGCCTTCCTCCCTCGGAGGGTGATTGGTCCTTCTCCCCTGAAGCTGGTTCGGTCACGTTCCCGAAGGAGGTGCTGCGCTGGCTCCCGAAGTTGGAATTGGCGAGCTATCGAGGCCGTGTGCCTCAAGTATATGATTTCCTTCACTCCAGAATCTTTTTTGAGGTCGTATGTCTCAGGTGTCTGGCCCTCTATTTGCCGTGGTCGGTGGGTGATCGGGGCGATAGCGCTTCAGCTATCAACAAGGGAGGGAATAGAATAGTTGGAAAAAGTAGAAACAGAAGATGTAGAGCTGGTCCCCGGCCGGAACACCCGAGTGGGGAAAAAATTGGCCAAGGGTGACAAAGATAGGCTTGTATCTTTCTTGTTAACGAACAAAGATCTATTCACCTTCTCTCTGAAACACATGCTTGGGGTTGACCTCAGCATAACCCACCATAGTCTCAAAGTACGCCCTGACATTAGGCTGGTTCGGCAGAAAAAATGGAACCTATTGGCTCATAAGTGTTTGTGTTGTGCCCAAAAGGCCAATCATAAGATGATTGTATTTTTACACATTAAGTCATGATATTTTCTTAAGGCATTAATCCAGCAATTATGTTTGCTGTTTTGTTTCTGCGTAACTTAACAAACATAATTGTAACCCTAGAATAATGATATTCTTAAACATCCCTAGTATAGTATTATTGTGGAACGGGTTGCAATAATATAAAACGACTAGCATATGTGGAGACTAATATGAGATATGTAGTCTGCATATGGGTACAAGTTGGAGAACTTGTGTACTGGACTGCCCCACCATGAGAACACTACATGGATCTTTATATGAGTGTCATAAGTGATTCTCATAGTGATCATGGTATATGTAGTCCTTCGACCTAAGATCATCAAGGTTCCCTACATGTGAGTCACATACTTTGATACTTTCCTTTGTTGCTCGTAACTGAGTGAACTTGAAGGAGGTCATTGGGTATGTCACATATCATGTGGAGGCATTTGTATGATCAAGATGGGATTTTTCCTTCCTATGTAATGAGAGTGATATCTTTGGGCCCCTTGATAGAGTAAGACTTAGAAAAATGCATGGCAAAGTCTCGGATGAGTTGATATACGATATCAATGTCATCAATTTAAGTTGGTCTACTCAGCAATTAAGAAACCAAAGATCAGGCTATATGAGAGTGACACATTCCGTGTCTTGTGCTTAGTCTTGATATCTTGGACAAAGGGACAATAGCATATATCGGTGATGATCATAAAGGTTTAGTTGAATCATCGACAATCTTGCCACTTGGGTAGCAATGATGTGTTGCTAGACACCGCTCATTGCTTATGATCATAAATGTGATTTATGATCATTGCCAACGTGGTAAGAGCCTATTGGGTCATACACATAGAGCTATTTGGATCATTAGAGTGCATGGGCTAATAATTTGGGTTATGGTTTCACAATAATTTCATATTAATAATGGGCCCAATAGTTGAGGCATTATTAAGCCCGAAATTAAAGCCTAATTGGATTAAGGCTTTGAAACCCACTAGGCCTTGAAGTTGAGCCTCATTATAAATACAACTTTTAGTGAGATATTCACAGGTCTCCTTGCCCTAGCCTCCCAAAAGGACAGCCGTACTCTTCTCTTGCAATTCCTTGGAGGACGCAAGCTAGCACTGTGAGCGTAAGAAAAATGCATCGGCCAGGACATTGTGGAAGCGTGGTGATCCCGAGTGGCTCGTGTGGATACCATAGAGAGCCTGAACACGTCAACTGTTCAAGTTTTGTGATTCGACTCTATAGTTGAGTGAGAGATCTCAACCGAAAATTAGGTATGAAAAATTTCAAACACCTGGTTTACTCCATTTCACTTGGATCTTAGAGGGTTTCGGTTAAATTTTGCTGCGCTGTTTGGCTCCCAAAACCCAACAATAAGAACTCTTTCATTAAAGCCGAGGTTAAGCGCCTGATTGAGGCAGGGGTAATAAGAGAAGTTAAATACCCCGAGTGGCTCAGCAATGTGGTTATCGCCACAAAAGAAAGGAGTGAAAAGCTCCGAATGTGCATCGATTTCTGAAACCTAAATGATGCCTGTCCAAAAAACTTTTATGCTTTGCCAGCCATAGACCAATTAGTGGATTCAACCACCGAATACGGTCTCCTTAGTTTCCTCGATGCCTTCAGCGGGTATCATCAAATTTAGATGAACCCTCAACATGAAGAAAAAATCACTTTCATCACCGAAGTTGTTACCTACTGCTACATCAGAATGCCCTTCAGCTTTAAGAATGTAGGGGCTACCTATCAGAGGTTGATGAATAAAATGTTCGACTCTCAGATCGGGAGGAACATGGAAGTGTATGTCGATGATATGATAGTTAAAAGCAGAATGCCTAGTAATCATATCTTGGACTTAGACAAAACCTTCCAATGACTTCGGGAGTTCCGCATTTGCCTTAACCCCGAGAAGTTTGTGTTTGGAGTAAGCACAGGAAAGTTCCTCGGGTTCATGGTGTCAGAAAGGGGAATAGACGCCAACCCCAAAAAGGTCAAAGCCTTGCTAGGATTTCGAACACCTACAACCACTAAAGATATACAAAGGCTTACCGGAAGGAACACTTCCCCTAGTATATTCATTTCCAGGTACGGCTTACCGATGTCGACCATTCTTCGAGGTGCTTACGAAAGCAACCAAAAGTGAAGGCAATTCCGGCACCAAGCAACGCCTTGGAAGCAAGAATGTCAGAAAGCTTGGGATGAGCTTAAAAGCTACCTAACCTGATTGCCAACACTTCGGCAACCTCAGGAAGGAGAGCCTCTCATCCTCTACCTTGCCGTTATTGAAAAAGCTATGAGTTCAGTCCTAGTGAAAGAAGAAGGTGGGAAGCAATGGCCAGTATATTATGTAAGCATGTCCCTCCACGGCGCCGAGGTTAGGTACCCATTGCTCCAAAAATCCATTTATGCCTTAGTACTCATAGGTAGGAGGCTACGGCCCTACTTTCAAGGACACGCCATCATTGTCCGAAGTAACCTACCTCTTCGTGACATAATGAAGAAGGTAGAGCATTTGGTAAGGCTGTCAAAATGGTGTATCAAGCTCAGAGAATATGGCATCACTTACGAGCCAAGAAGGGCAATAAAAGCCCAAGCATTGGGAGACTTCATCGCCGAAGTTCTAGAAATTGAGAATGGTGAAATCACCTTGGAAGACCTGGTAAGGATGGAACCAGAGTGGAAACTTTTTGTCAATGGAGCCTCAGGCGCTAGACACCAAGGCGCTAGAGTGGTTCTTCGGGGGCCCAAAGGTATGGAAGCCACCAAAGCCATCAAATTTGGTTTTGATGTCACGAATAACATCGCTGAATATGAGGCCCTCATAGCAGGACTAAAACTGGCCAGGAAAGTTGGTGTGAGAAACCTTAAGGCCCACAGCGACTCGTAGGTAGTAGTATGACAAATGACAGGAGATTACGCTGCAAAGGATCCAACCTTGGCAAAACATCATGACCTCATCAAGAAACACATTAAAGAGTTTGACTCGGTACATATAGAAAATGTGCCTCGTAGAGATAACGCTGAAGCTGACACCTTGGCCCAAGTCCAAATAACCCACTGAGGTACTGAGTCAACCTAGCACATAGCTAATGTGCGTAGCAACCTTGGGAGAAGGATGGCAAGATTCCATCAAGAAATATCTTGCAACTTCGGCACTCCCCGAAGACCCTGCCGAGGCCGCAAAAATGCAAAAATGCTCTAGGAGATACTTCCTCATCAGGAGGAACTATACAGACAAAGGTATGCAAGCCCCTTGCAGAAGTACATAAGTGAAGGGGATGTCAGAACAATCCTCGAAGAAGTTCATGAGGGGGCTGTGGTTCCCACATAGGAACAGACGCCCTTGCTGGAGTACTACTTCGCCAAGGTTACTTTTGGCCTACCATAAGGAAGGATGCAAGGCAATTTGTTTGAAAATGTGACAATTGCCAAAGACACGCCAACATCCAGAGGTTACCCTCGGAAAAGATAACTTCGACAAATTACCCTTGCGCCTTTGCCATCTGGGGTATTGACCTCATCGGACCTCTCCCAAGCACCCCCCGTGGAGTGAAATATTGCATACTTGCAGTAGACTACTTCACTAAATGGATCGAGGCAGAGCCTTTGGCATTGATCTTGGTGAAGGATACCCAGAAGTTCATCTGGAAGAACATCATATGCCGATTTAGTGTACCAAGGGTAATAGTGGCTGACAATGGTACCTAGTTTACTGACAAAGGGTTCGGAGAATTCGTTACCAACCTCGGTGTAAAACTACACTTCAACCCAGTAGCCCATCCTCAAAGTAATGGGCAAGTTGAGTTGTCCAATAGGATAATAAAAGATGGCTTGAAGAAAAGGCTAAAAGAGGCAAAAGGGAAATGGCCAAGGGAACTCCCAAGTGTACTATGAAGCTATCATAGAACTCCCCGAAGGGCCATAGGAGAAACTCCTTTCTCGCTCATGTTCAGTACAGAAGCCATTATTCCCATTGAGGTCATACAGCCTTCAGTAAGAATACAGGTGTTTGACGAAGAAGGAAACAACCTTGGTTTGAGGACAAAATTAAACGTTGCCGAAGAACACCGGGAAATGGCCGAATTCAGGAGGAAGGCTTTTCAACAAAGAGTTGCTGATGCTACTAACTTGCATGTGAAGAAAAAAGGAATCAATAAAGGGGACCTTGTCCTCCGAAAGGCCAAATTCGAGGCACGAAGACCATCAGATGGGGTACTTTGGGCAAAATGGGACGGACCTTATGTGGTCCTCGATGAAATTCGCCCAGGGGTCTATAAATTAGGTGACGCCGAAGGAGTAGAGTTGAGAAACACTTGGCATTCAGATTCTTTGAAAAATTCTACACCTGACATTTTTTCTGAAGAAAAGCTTGTGGTTACTCTTCTCCGAAATCACTAGTAAATAAAAGCATACGAATATGATCACGTTGCTGGAAAAGGCTCCTAGCGAAGCCTAAAGGCTAGGCAGAATACATTCAAAAAAGAGAAAATGGTTCACGTATTGGAAAAATTTTGCTAAAAAAGGAACAATACGAAGCCTCCCGAAGGCATGATTTAGAACGACGATGTTTGCCGAAGATGCACACATAAAATCATACAAGCTCCCGAAGGATGGTGATCAAAGGAAAAGAGCGGAAACTTAGCCAAATTTTTGAAAAAAAATTTCATTCATAACTCGGAGGCAGTGGTACAAGAGAGCATATTACAAGAAAAAGAAAGAAGAAAAAAGCCTATTGCTAAGCCTGGGCATCCGCTGCCTTCTCGGCGTTGCCATCTTTCCTTGAATAGGAGCATCCGAAGGTGCAGGTGCAATAGGCGGGAGGTTTAGATACTCCAACTTTGACCACGTCCACCTGGGCTTTTTAGGAAAATCCAAAGCAACCAAGAATGAGAGGTCGAGCTCGGGGTGCCAAGAAAGGACTTGATGACGAGCCAGACAAAAACCATCTTGGAAAGACACTTTCATCATCTGGTCGGACTGGTCCTTCTTGGCACTCAGAGGCTCTAGTTCGGAAGTAAGCTCAGCAACCTTCATCTCGAGCTTCTTCTTCTTCTTCTTCTTGGCCTCCTTCTTCAGCAAATTGACCTCGGCTTAGAGATCATCGTTCAAAGTAAACACCTTCATAAGGTTTTTAGCATCATCTACCTTTTCCTTCCGAAGGGCCTCGTTCACCAAAGAGAGAATGGCACACTTTCTGTCGAGGTCCTCAACCTTGGCCGAAAAGTCGAGAAGGAGCTCCTTCTTACTCACCCGGAGCTCGGCCCAAAGATTCTCCAACTTCTCCTTGGCAATTTTGTCCAAGTCACTGTACTTGAGGATGTATTTGGAACAGAATTCCCTCACCCTCCTCAGTGAATTTCTGGACCGAGAACGAGCCTCAGTCTGCTTCGCCGCCCAAGCTCAGAAATATCCGCTATACGCTAAGAGCTGCAGAAAAGAAAGCCCCGAGTAGAGGTCAGAGGGAAATAAGAACTCGTAAGAAAATTTTTATAAGTCCACAAAGAAAGTAAGAAGAAATCTACCTGGGCGGCTTGTTCGCTCATCCTCACCGCAAGGACCTCCTCGTTCGGGTATTCGGCGATGAGCAACTGAAAGGTGGCGTTCGTTAGCACACCCTTCGCCATTTAGGGAGCCATCAACTGGCTGTCCTCAGAGAACAAGTTCATGTCCTCTGTGAAAGACCAGAAGGGCTTCCCGAAGGGCCCTCTTCTGGGCATGAGCCTCCACCCATGGAGCAGGTATCACCTCCTCTACAATATCAAGCCAAAGTTCCATTAGCAAGACATCCCTTAGCCATTCGTCTATAAAATCATAGATACCAAAAAACACCAAAATTCATAGAGAAACGGCTAAGGAACGAACCTGGTGGAACCTCGGTTACAGTATCCTCGGCCTCGTCCACTTCACGGACTTCACTGGGAATATTGTTGCCCTTCCTTCTCTTACTCTCCTCGAGCTGTTGAGCCAAAGTACCTTCGACCGAAGTCTCAGTTGCAGCATCCAGACTCAAGGCTGTCTCAAGGATGGCAGGATCCAAAGGCAGACCAGCGTGGGCAGGAGATCAAGCAGGTGACTGATCCTGCACCTCCATGACGTCTTCGGGGGCAGGGGGAAGGACATCCGCTTTCTTTCCCTTAGACGGACCCCCAGTAGTCTTCTTCCTCTTCACAGACGTCTTCCTTCACGTCTACTCCCCCTTCTCGGCCTGACCGAGAAAAAGGGACTTGTAGAATTCCGCAGATTGATCGCCTATCTCTAGAAAAAGAAAAAACATCAGTGTAAGTCCAAAAGGAATACAGGCAGCTAAACCTGGGAGATAACTTACTTTTGGCAAAAGCCTCATATAAAATCTCGGCCCGAAGAAGGATCACCAACCATGCCTTCTTTCCTGGAAAAACTAGCACGAGCAAGTTCAAGTCAAACTTGTGCTCGTGGATTACCCCCAGTTCCTGAAGGACCTCTTCGGACATAAGGTCCCACTTAATGGGAAAGGGGTATAAGGAACATGGAGGGACCTCAGGGTCCCAATCCACAATGGCCCGAATGCGTCTGTCGAGCTCATCAAACTCCGTGGCCAACCTAGAGGTCAGCAGCTTCCAAAGGTCAACAACGTAGGTCTTCAACACCACCGTAGGTCATCTGGTCAGAATGTAGCTCCATCTTTCTGGAACTGACAGGAAAAAGAACTTTTTTTGCCACCCCCGCTAGCTGTCCTTCATCCCGAAGGTAAAGGTGAATTCTTGCTTCTGGATCCTTGAGGAAGCAAGAAGTAGAAGCCACCCTTCGGGACTGGTGGAGCTTGTAATATTGGATAAGAAAAGAAAATGGGGCTTTATCCTAAAAACCCTACACATGCAAAGAAAGGCATTGAAATAAGAATAAGAGTTTGGAGGAAGCTGGTTCACGGCAATCCCATGAAACCTGTAGACCTCACACACCATTCATGGGGGTGGATACCGAAGACCAGCCTTCAGTTGGGCTCGGTAAACAGTGATCTCATCAGAATGGACCATGTAACCATACGTGCCCTAGGTAGGTAACCTCGAGACGGCGTAAGTAGAGAGATAGAATTTTGCTACCCACTTTGTCACTTTTTTCGAAGTTGTGCAGCATGGATGAGACTCAAGGGGGTGAAAGCTCTTGGGAATGGGACTGACGATCATCAGTGGAGCAGGGTTTGACATTTCTCAAAGAAAAGAGAGGTAACCTCGGGAAAACTAAAGAAAGAGAACCGAAGGACTCCGAAAAAACAAAACTACGGAATAAGCGACTTTGGAAGGAAGAAAGAACTTCGGAAAGAAAGACCCACCGAAAGTGTTTCCAAAATCTGGATTCCTGGACGCTGTTGTGAAGGGTTGTCGGAAATCGCTCCGCCACTAGAACTGCCACCGGAAGAAGAAAAAATATGAGAAAGAGTTCTGGAGCAAATAAGAGCAAAGGAAAAGAGTGTGAGTGTCTGAGGTAAGAGGGGTTTACATAGGCCGAAGGGGGCAGGCGAAATGTCATCATTATTGCTCCTCAAAGGTGAAGAGATGCAATTGATGTAACCGACATAATCGTTCTCCACTCACCAGCTGCCACGTGTAAATTGATATGGGAAACGAGGGCACAACCCTGACAACTGGCAGGCCTACATAACCCTATCCGAAGTGATGCACCCATCTGTATGGGAAGATGAAATGATTCACTTATAGAAAGGCCAATAGAAGTACATGCCTCAGGCGATGACCTCGGCGGAAGAGCCAGGGACACCACTCAAACACCAGAGGAATTACTTTAGTAGAGCACCTTACTTCGCCGAAGTTCTTTCTTGGAAAAAAGGAGACTTCGGATGGAAGCCCATCATGGCAACAAGACCAAACATCGCTTGCCAGAGAACGGCTCCCGAAACTCCCCAAACCGAAGAAACATCTTCCGTTTGCTGAGGGGGGGATGTGATAGCCAAAGGGCTATCACCCTGCAAAGGAGTTCATATGTGCGCACCACCCTTGGTCAGCGCACCACCTCCGCTCGAAACAGACACGACAAAACCCTACCAAAGAGAGGGCCTCAGCACCCTCGGACAAGCCAGATAGGCGCTACCCTCAGGAAACCCATGGGACCAACTTCGGACAGAAGGGGTCACCACCCTTCCCATGGGTGACCTTCTGCCTACCTCACGTGCCCAAAACCACCTTCGAAAACTCTTAGGGCCACCCTCGGAGCGCGCTCACAAAGTGCCATCATCAGGTACCTGAGCCTGACCTTGGGAGAGCCCAACCAAAGGTGGCTCGTACAAACAAGGGACCTCTCTCCAAAGGAGCTTGCCTCCCCGAATGAGCTCTGTACTCCAAAGAAGTTCTGTCCCCCGAAAAGGCCATGTGGACATACGTCAAAAATGCTGAGGAGACCCCAACATGCCGCCCTCAAACACGCTTTGACACGCCGCCCTCGTACAAGTCCCCGACACGCTGCCTCTAGACACGCTGCCCTCATACAGCCTAGGCTTCTGACCAGATGGCCTGTGGTCGGCTGGAGGCCGCCACTCCCTAAGGTACGGACCATATCCGACCGAAGACATGTCACAATTTGGGCCTGTTGTGGCGAATGGACTTCTCATGTACACCTCCCTATAAATATTCGAGAAACACCCCAGGTAAATGGATCCGACTCCAAGGGAAAAATCTCTTCACTTATTCCTTATTCTTCATTTCCAAACACTAACTCGGGCGTCGGAGGCTTCTCCCCAAGAAAAACAATCTGGGGACATCCTAACCCTTATTTTCTAAGTGTTCCAGGCAGTCTCTCCCAGCAAGGCTCCTCATCCAGGAGTTCCCTCACCGGAAGTTTCTACTCCAGGCTCACCAAGGGCATCAGTTGTGGTTCTTTAGGCACATAGATTCGGTCCTTGAAGTACAGTAATCCTTGCTTGTAGGCAAAGGATTGATACAAGGAACCTTTTTCCGCTCCTGAGATTTTTTTCAGATCTGGATCTGTCTCCTATGCCTTTTTGGCTTCTTCAATCCATCCAGATTGAATTGTCAATGTGTAAATTTGGGCTTCCTCCCATTTATGCCATACGCATAGCAGACTATTTTTCTCATCATGATGAGCTATGGATCCTCCTTTCAAAAGTCCTGCGTACTTCCCGCTCAACGCATCTGCTACTAGATTGCCTTTGCCCTCTGTGTACTGTATACTGCAGTCATAGTCCTTGATGTACTCCAACCATCTCCTTTGCCTTATGTTCAACTCTTTGTGAGTGAACAAGTACTTTAGGCTTTTATGGTCAGTGTAGATCATAAAGGAACTAGCCATCAAGTAATGTCTCCATTGCTTCAGACCAAAAATCACTACTGTCAGTTCTAGGTCATCGATAGGATAATTTTGCTCATCGGGTCTTAACTGTCCTGAGCCATAAGCAATGACATTTCTATCTTGCATAAGCACACAACCTAACTTAGATCTAGATGCATCTGTATATATGATGTAAGGCTTACTTGGATCAGGAAGAATCAACATTAGAGCTTCAATCAACCTCTGCTTGAGCTCCTGGAAACTCTTTTCATACTTCTCAGTCCACTCAAATCTTTGACCCTTCTTGGTCAGATGAGTTAGAACTGAGGCAATCATGGAAAAGCCTGATACAAATCTCCTATAGTATCTAGCTAATCCTAGGAAACTTCTGATTTCCTTCATGGTCTTTGGTCTTTCCCACTCTTGCACTGCGTTGACCTTTTCAGGGTCTGCCTTAAGGCCTTGTGCATCTATGGTGTGTCCTAGGAAAGACACTTCCCCTATCTAGAATCACACTTGGATAACTTGGCATAAAGCTGATGTTGCAACAAAGTCTTTAAGACAATCTTCAGATGATGTTCATGTTCATTTTCATCCTTGGAATACAGTAGGATGTCATCAATGAACACAACCACAAATTTGTCCAAATGTGGTCTAAACACCTTGTTCATCAAGTCCATGAAAGCAGCTGGGACATTAGTCAAACCAAATGGCATGACTGTGTACTCATAATGCCCATATCTGGTCCTAAATGCAGTCTTAGGAATATCTTCTTCCTTTACTCTAGATTGGAAGTATCCATATCTTAAATCTATCTTGGAGAAGATCTTAGCTCCCTTGAGTTGATCAAATAGATCCTCAATCCTAGGGAGTGGATACTTGTTTTTTATAGTCACTGCATTAAGCTTCCTGTAGTCAATGCATAGTCTCAAATATCCATCCTTCTTTTTCACAAAGAGAACAGGAGCTCCCCATGGTCAAACACTTGGCCATATGAACCATTTTTCAAGAAGTTCATCACTTTGTTTCTTGAACTCATTCATCTCTGTGATTGGCATTCTGTAAGGAGGTATGGATATTGGACTAGCTTCTGGTTATAGCTTGATTTCAAATTCAATCTCCCTTTGTGGAGGAATACCTGGTAGGTCGTTAGGAAAGACTTGTGGAAAGTCTCTCACTATAGGTATTCTGTCCACTTCCTTATCGCAGTGCAATTCATTCAATGCATAAAAGTAATCATGCTCAGAAATCACAGGTATCTCATCTAATACCTCTAGCTCCATGCCATGCATTTCATACACTAAATCCATATAATTCACTAATGCATGCACTTCACCATCACACAATGTGATTTCCTTCTTAGCACAATCAATTCTTATGTTATGCATAACAAGCCAATTCATACCCAGCACTAAATCATTCTTAGGAATATCCAACACTAGCAGATTAGTCATAACCTTAGTCTTTCCTACTACTAGCTCACAATCCTTAGCTAGGCCATTAGTGAAAAGACATTAACTACCTGTTGTTTTCACTAAGGATATCCTAGGCATGATTTTAGTAGGCAATTTCATGGCTTCAACAAATTTCCTGGCCACTATAGACACAGATGCACCAGTATCAAACAGAACACTAACAGGCATACTGATGCCAATCAGCATCTCCACTGTGTGTCATGATGAGGGTGGCAGGAGCCTTCGGTGATGGAGGAGCATCCGGGGAGAATACGTTCAGGGAGGATCACCTGGAAGATACAGAAAGTAAGGGTTAAGAGGTCTCCGGAGTGTTTTTCCGGGGAGGAATCTCCGACGCCCAAGTCAATATTTTTGGGAGAAAGATAAGTAAACGAGCTTGTGATAGTCTCCTAGAGAGAGAGAGCCCCCTTTACCTGCGATGCCTCCCGAATATTTATAGGAGGTAAGTAGGAGAAGTCTATTTGCCATAAGCTACCCAGATCATGACACGTGTCCGGTTGGATGTAGTTCGTACCCTTAGGGGGCTTTTAGCCGAAATAGGCCATTCAACCGAAAACCTGTGCCGCTCGAGTATGGTGTGTCAGAAGGTGTCTGGGGGCGGTGTGTCGGGAGCCGTACGAGTATGGTATGTCAGAGACTCCTAAGCTGTCTAGTCGTACGTCCATATGGCCTTTCTCGACGATTGAATTCTTACGGGGTTTAGGGCTCAAGGAGGTAACGTCTTTGGAGGAGGATCCTTTATTTTATGCTAGACACCTTCAGCTGGGCTTTCCCGAGGTTAGGCTCAGGTCCTTGGTGCTAGTGCTCTTGAGGATATCTCCTAAAAGTGGCCCAAAGAATGGCCGAAGGTGGGCTTAGGCACGTGGAGCCATTCCGAGGTTATCCTTAGGAAGAGTGATGACCCTTTGTGGAGGAAGTTGGTCTGATGTGTCCTCCAAAGGTGGTGCTTTTCTAGCTTGCCCAAGGGTACCTGAGGCCCTCTCTTTGCCGAGGTCTGGTCGCCTGTTCCTGACCAAAGGTTATCCGTTGGCCCAAGATGGGGTGTGATCGCGAGGTCCTTCGAGGAATGTTCCTGGCGCTTCTGTCGAGGCCTTTGTCAGAGGCGTGTGATTCCACCGTCCTCCCTGTCAGTGAATCAATTCATCTTCTTATTTAGATGGACGTGTCACTTTAGGAAGTGTTATATAGGTTTGCCAGCTGTCAGGAGCGTGCCTTCGTTTCTCGCATCAGCTTACACATGGCTGTTGATGAATGGCGAGTAGTTATGTCGGTTGTGTTTATTGTGTCTTTTCACCTTCGAGGGGCAATAATGACGATGCTTCGCTTACCCCCTTCGGTCTATAGAAGCGCCTCTCACTTCATTCCTTCTCACACTCTTTTCTTTTGCTCTCATATGCTCTAGAGCTTTCTCTCGTCTTTTTCCTTCTTCTGGCGGTGGTTTCAAGTTTTTCCAAAGCCCTTCTATTCTCTTCCTCCATTTTTTCTGAGGTCGTCCTTCTTCTTTCTTAAAAAATGTCAAATCCAACACGTTGATGTCTATCTATCCTCTTCCCGAAAGATTTCTCCCCCTTGAGTCTCATCCTTGCTGTACCACTTTGGAAAAGATGACGAAGTGGATGGCCAAGTTTTATCTTCCTTCTTACGTCGTCCTGAGGTTGCCTATCCCAGATATGTATGGTTTTTTGGCCCTTTTGGGTGAGGTTACCGTTTACCAAGCTCAGCTGAAAGCTGGTCTTCGGTATCCTCCCCATCAGATGATATACGAATTTTGTAAATTTCACGGCATAGCCGTGAACCAGCTCCCTCCTAATTCTTATTCTTATTTCAAGTCCTTCCTCTGCATGTGCGGGGTTTTTAAGATAAACCCCCACTTTGTTTTCTTCATGCAATATTACAAACTCCACCCGGTCCTAAAGGGCGGCTTTTACTTCTTCCTTCCCCGAGGGTCCGGGAGCAAAAAATTCACCTTCATTTTCGATAATAAGGACAGCTGGTGAGGGTGGCAAAAGAATTTTTTCTTCCTGTTGGTTCCTAAGTTTTGGAGCCATGTACCGACCAGGTGGGCTTTGGGGACCCTGAAGATCGATGTTGTCGACCCTTGGAAGCTCCTAACTTCAGAGTTGTCTACCGAGTTCAATAAGTTCGACCGACTTATCCGGGCGGTCGCAAACTGGGACCCCGAAGTCCCTCCGCGTTCGTTTTATCCCTTTCCCATCAAGTGGGACCTCATGACCGAGGAGGTCCTTCAGGAACTGGGGTAGTGAATGCTCACAAGGGTGACCCCAACAAGCCCGTGCCCGTTCTCCTGGGGAAGAAGGTATGGATAGTAATGCTTCTTCGGGCTGAAATTTCATACGAGGATTTTGCCGAGAGTAAGTCACCTTCCAGGATTTGATATCTTTCTTCCTTTTAGACTTACACTAATGTTTTTTCCTTTTGCAGAGATGGGTGATCAAGCTGCTGACTTCTATAAGTCTCTCTTCTCGGTTAGGCCGAGAGGGGAGAGCAGGTACGCAAGAAGACGTCTGCCGACAAGAAAAGGACCACTAAGGGTCCTTCTAAGGCTAAGAAGGCCAAGGCGGCTGCCATCCCTCCTCCCCCCGAAGATGTGGTCGAAGTGCAGGATCGGTCTCCTGCCCATTCTCCGGTCCCTGTTGATCCTCCTTCAGACTCTGCCATTCTCGGGGCAGCCTTGAGTCCTATCCTTACTGCCGAGACTTCGACCGAGCACACATCAGCTCAAGAGCTCGAAGAGAGCAGGAGGAGAAAGGGCAAGGATATTCCCGGTGAAGTCCGAGAAATGGATGAAGCTAGAGATGATGTGGCCAAAGTTCCACTAGGTTAGTTCCTTAGCCATTCTTCTGCAAATCTTAGTAATTTTCGCATCTATGATTTTTTAGATGAATGGCTAAGGGATAATGTACTGATGGAACTTTGGCGTGATCTCGCAGAAGAATTGCCTGTTGCTCCCTAGATGGAAACTCATGCCCGAAGGATGGCTCTTCGGGATAGGCATATCCCGAAGGATAAAGTGCCGAGGGAGCCCTTCTGGCCTTTCACGGAGGACATGAACTTGTTCTCCGAGGATAGTTAGTTGATGGCTCCCTAGATGGCGATGGGTACAAATGCCACCTTCCGGTCGCGCATCATTGAATGCCCAAATGAGGAAATCCTCACGGCGAGGATGACTGAGCATGCCGCCTAGGTAGTTCTTTTTTCTTCTTTACTTAGAAAAATTTTCTTCTAAGTTTTTACTGCCTTGCATCCTCATTTAGGGCCCTTTTTTCTGCAACTCTTGGTGTACAGCAGATATTTTCGTGCCTGGGTGGCGAAGCAAACAGAGTCCGCTCTCGGTCTGAGGATTCCATGCACAAAGTGAAGGAGTTCTACGCCAAGTATGTCCTCAAGTATGGAAAACTGAACAAGATTGTGAAGGAGGACATAGTGAATCTTCGGGCCTAGCTTGTGGAGAGCAAGAAGGAGCTCCTCCTTGACTATTGGCCAAGGTTGAGGATCTCGGCTCAAAGTGTGCCATTCTTTCTTCGGAGAACGAGGCCTTTCGGAAGAAGAAAGCTGAAGATGGCGAGAAGCATGCGAAGGCGCTTGCTTTGAACGCTGAGCTCCAGGCTGAGGTCAACTCTTTGAGGAAAGAAGCTAAAAGCAAAAAGAAAAAGAATCTTGAGAAGGAGGTTGCTGGACTCATGGCTAAGCTGTCGGCCCTTAGTGCCGAGAAGAATAAAACCGACCAGATGATGAAGGTGTCTTACCAAGATGGCTTCTTCTTGGCACGTCATCAGATCCTTTATCAGCACCTTGGGCTCGACCTTTCCTTCCTGTCCACTCTGGACTTTCCCAAAGAGCTCAGGTGGACATGGTCAAAGCTGGTGTTTCTCAACCTTCCTCCTGTTGGGCCTGTGCCTCCGGCTGATCCTACTCGAGAAGAAGATGTCAATGTCGAGGGGACGCCAGATGCTCCGGCTTACCCATAGGCTTTCTTCTTCTCTTCATTTTTCTTGTAATCCTAGCCTTCTGTACCATTCTTGCCTTAGAAAATTTTTAATGAAGATTTCTTTCTCAAGTCTCCATTGTTTCCTCCGAACATGATTCTTCAAGAGTTAGCATAATTCTATGTATGCATCTTCGGCAGTCGTTCAAAATTATTTTTTCAGGAGAAGTCATATTGAACCCTTCTTTGCGGAATTTTTTAAACTCCATCAGGGAGTTAGTTTCTTTTGGAAGAAAACTATTAAGGGGCCTTTTTCAGTAACATGACCATACTCAGCTTGTGTTTTCATTGGTGACTTCGGGGAGGAGTAGTTACAAGCTTTCTTTCAGAAAGAATGTCTAAGTATAGAATCTTTTTAGAGAGTCTGAATGCCAAGTATTTTTCAACTCTACTCCCTCGATATCACCTAATTTGTAAACCCCTGGGCAGACTTCATCGAGGACCAAAAAAGGTCCACTCCAATTTGCCCGAAGTACCCCTTCTGATGGTTTTTGTGGCTCGACTTCTGCCTTTCGGAGGATGAAGTCCCCCTTTTTTATTTATTTCCTTCTTACATGTAAGTTAGTAGCGTGAGCTATTCTTTGCTGGAAAGCTTTCCTCCTGAGTTCAGCCATTTCCCGGTGTTCCTCGGCAAGGTCTAGTTTTGTCCTCAAGTCGAGTTTGTTTCCTCCTTCGTCAAATACTCGTACCCTTATCGAAGGCTGCATGACCTCAATGGGGATGATGGCTTCTGTCCCATACACAAGTGAGAAAGGGGTTTTGCCCGGTGGCCCTTCAGGGAGTCTGATGGGTTTCGAGAGCCAAACAATGCAGCGGAATTTAACCGAAACCCTCTAGGATCCAAGTGAAACGGGGTAAACTGGGTGTTCAAAAATTTTCATACCTAATTTTTGGTTGAGATCTCTCACTCAACTGTAGAGTCGAATCATAAAACCTGAACAGTTGACATGTTCAGGCTCTCTATGGTATCCACACGAGCCTCTCGGGATCACCACGCTTCCACCATGTCCTGGTCGATGCGTTTCTCTTGTGCTCGCAGTGCTAACTTACGTCCTCCAAGGAATTGTAAGAGAAGAGTGTGGCTGTCCTTTTGGGAGGCTAGGGCAAGGAGACCTGCGAATTTCTCACTTAAAAGTTGTATTTATAATGAGACTCAACTTCCAGGCCTAATGGCTTTCAAAGCCCTAATCCAATTAGGATTTAATTTCGGGCTTAATAATGGCTCAACTCTTGGGCCCATTATTAATACGAAATTAAAGTGAAACATTAACCCAAATAATTAGCCCATGCACTCTAATGATCCAAATACCTCTATGTGTGTGACCCAATAGGCTCTTGCCATGTTGGCAATGATCATAAATCACATTTATCATCATAAGCAATGAGAGGTGTCTAGCAACACATCATTGCTACCCAAGTGACAAGATTGTCTGTGAATCGACTAAACCTTTATGGTCATCGCCGATATATGCCATTGTCCCTTTGTCCAAGATATCAAGACTAAGCACGAGACATGGAATGCGTCACTCTCGTATAGCCCCATCTTTGGTTTCTTTATTACCGAGTAGACCAACTTAAACTGATGACATTGATATCATATATCAACTCATCCGAGCATGGCCATGCATTTTTCTAAGTCTTACTCTATTAAGGGGCCCGAATGTTAGGTACCTCCTAAGTGCTTGGCTTAGGCCAAGAAAAACAAAGGAAAACAAAGAAAAGTATAAAGGAGAGTGAGGAGAACCATGGAAACTAGTACAGTGATCTATGTGCAAAACTAGAAACCTTCAGGCCTTAGCTGCACCTAGAAGCTGGACTATGGAAAACTGACAGAAAATAGAGAAGGGGGATCAAATTGTACACTCAGATTAGTGGTACAATTAAAACTAGAAACTTAAAGTTGGCATTTTCGGCCATGCAAGTTTATTGGATGACTAGTGCAAGACTAGACCAAAACTAGTAGACAATAATGATTGCTAGTCAAGTCTTGTCTACCACTAAAGAACTATTCACTAATTAACTAGTTAAATTAACTAGCTTTTATTCTAGTTACATGGCCGGTTACACATGGGGAATTAAAGCACTTTGGAACTTGTGTTTGATGTGTACATGGCATTATAGGCCATGAAGTGACTTAAATGTCCATTTAGATACAAGTTTAAGTGGCGGCCTTGTGTTCATGTGGAGTTGGGGGCTACATTGTTTCATGCAAAGAAATGGAAGTAAAAGTTAGCATTTTAGCTAACTAAAAAACAAGTCTTTCAGCCGAGACAAGTCAAGACCATTACTTTACCATTTCAGGTTCTTTGCTCTTCACTTGACCGAGAGTTGTTCTTGAGAGTTCATTCACCATTTGGCCTTGAATTCAAGAAATCCTAAGGGCATTGAAGGATTCAAGCTTGGAGAAGGTTGTTTCGGCCTTTGTTTGCTTGGAATCAAGCCTTCTTCTTGGAGATTCAAAGAAGGCCGAGCCTATTCAAGCTAGGGTTAAGGTAATTCTTGTTAAATTCCTTCAATCCATGGTATTTCTTCCAAGAACAAGGATATTGAGTGCTCAAACGTTGTTAAGCTAAGTGAATTGAGCAATTGATATGTTGTTGTGGAAACCTAGTTATGGCTGAGAGGATTAATTGATAGAGTTTGGTGTTCTTCATTGTGTACATGGAAATTAGTCCATGATTAAGGTTAATTGGTGCCTATGTGATCTTATGCTAGGCTATTTTGAGCAAGGAACATCAATGCATGCAAGTTAGCATTTGGCCGAGAAGCTCATTTTGAGGTAATCCTATGTTCTTCATCTAATTGCATGGTAATGGTGCCATGAACGTTGATTAATGATGATTAGGTGTTTATGTAATGGGCTAGTTTGATAAAGAACACTATTGTGTGAAAATGGGCATTTTGGCCGAAAACTTTGATTAGTGTACTTGAGTGTTATTCACTTGGTTACATGGTAATGATGCCATGAGTGATGTTCATTAATGATTAGATGATCATGTAATTAGTTAGTTTGATGGATAACACAAATATGTGGAATTGGGCATTGTGACCGAGAGCTTAAGCTTGTATATTGTAGTGTTCTTCATTGAAATCATGGTAGTTAGTCCTTGAGTAAGTGTTGTTGATGCCTATGTATTGTTATGGTAGGCATTGTGATTGAAGAACACTTGGGCATTTGAAGTTTGGCTTGAGATCAAAAGCTCTTGAGGTAGGGTTCACTAACACTTGATATTGCTTGGTGAATTACCATGGTTCAAGTGTTTAGAGTGACTAAGTGATGGTTGAAATTTGCCAAATGACCTTAGTTGCTTGATGGGCTATTGATTTTTCACTCGGTTGAATTGTTGATTAGCTAATTAACTAATGTACATGTACTAGAAATGCAAGTAAATGTGGCCTATTTGCTTAGCATTTTGGAGCTCTAAGTGGAAGTGGATGGTTTGATGGTGTTTTGTGTGCAATATGCACATGGGTACATGTATGATTATTTGGGCCAAGAGGAAAATGTGGAGTGTGTGTGTGTTCTTGTGTGCTTTGGTGCTTTCCATGTGCTTGCTAACCCCACTTATGGAATTGTGGATTTTACGCCATGGTTATTTATCTTGTATATGTATATGCATGGTTTTCCTTGTCTTTGTGTTTGTTTTGTAGGTAAAGCTAGCTAATGGGAGGTTAAGCTTTGAGTGGATACTCAGCTTAACTAAATAGACTCTTATTAATGTTGAATATGTATAAGTGAAGCCTACTGAGTTTTACTCACTGCCCATCCTTTTATTTTCAGGCAAAGACATTCGGCCTGAGTAGCACTAGTTTGCTCTGTACTTGTGTTTAGTGCTTGTTTGCTTGTTTAGCGAGATGTGTGCTTGGCTTATTAGTTCTAGTACATTATAAGTCTTATATTCTTGGTTGGCCGAGACTTATGTGATAAGTATGTAGGCTGTAGTTGGAGACTTGTCTAGGAAAAGCTATTGACACTTGGACTTTGGCTCTGATCATAGTATTTACTTTCATGACAATGAATCAGGCAATTGGGTTCGTGTTGCAATGTGTGCTTTTGTATGGAAATCTCAAAGTTCTGTTTGACCATTAATGGTCTTAGCATGTAATAACTTGGCATGTTTAGCTTTTGGTTTCATGGCATGTAGCCATGTTGGACTCTAGGTAGACTACCCTTTTTGTGTACATATGTGTAGTCCTTGATGCCTAGACTTGTGATGCTTTTGTTGGGATTGTATGCCAAGTTATGTATGGGCTTATGGATGGCTTTATGCTTGTACATGTATGCTGAATATTTTGGGCCAATGTATGGCACTTTTATGTGAATAGTTATGGGCCTAGTCTTATGGAAATGTTGAGCATCATTATATGTATGTTGTTGACCGAGAGCATCATGTACATATTAACTTATGGTTTCAAAATCTAAACCAATAATGTGGCTTCTTGGTTGTCATATAGATAGCACACTTGATTGCACACCAATTATGCACTTAAAAACTTCATTAAGTGTTGCCTTGCTTGGTATGCAAGTATTCAATTAAAACCTTGCTTGTTGTGCAAGTTAGTGGTATTGGGCCTTGCCTTCGCTGCAAGCATTGTTGGACTTGTTTTAAAGCCACCTGGGCCACCTCCCAGGCCTCTCAACTTAAGAAAATAAGACTTAATGTTGCCATGGTTTGCTTGGCCGAATGCTAGAAACTAAATTTTGGAGTTGGGCTTGTGAGTTAATTTAGAAACTTATAGGCCAGGGCCTGAACGAGGTGTGACAGCAGGTCTGCTTAGTTACATGTATCATTCGAGCCCAACTGAAGGTCGGAGTTCGGTTTCCTCCGCCGAAGATGATTTGTGACTTTTGCCAATTCCATGGCATAGCCGTGAATCAGCTTGCTCTCAACTCTTATTCTTACTTCAATGCATTTCTTTGCATGTGTGGGGTTTTCAAGATAAAACCCCACTTCATCATCTTTATGCAGTATTACAAGCTCTATCTGATCCCAAAGGGCGACTTCTATTTCTTGCTACCTCGGGGATCTGGGAGCAAAAAATACATGTTCACCTTCACCACCAGGGAGAGCTGGCAAGGGTGGCAAAAGAAAATCTTCTTCCTCAAGGTGGACAAGGCGTGGTTGTTTGTGTTGATTCGGTGGGCCCACGGGACGCTGGAGACAGATGTTGTTGATCGCAAGAAGTTGCTAACTCCTAAGTTAGCAATGAGTTTTGAGGACTTTGACAGCCGTACCCGAGCTATCACCGAGTAGGATGCCGTGGTCTCATGACCGAAGAGGTTCTTTGGGGGTTAAGGGTGATCAAGGAGCACAAAATTAACCTCAGCATGCCAGCGCTTGCTATCGATGGAAAAAAGGTGTGGTTTGTGATGTTTCTTTAGAAGGAGCTCACATATGAAGCCCTCGTTGAGAGTAAGTCGCTTTCCAAATTTTGCTATAAGTAACCCTCTGGACATACATTGATATTTTCTTCCTTTTTCAGAGATGGTTGACCAGTCAGCTACCTTCTACAAGTCCCTCTTCCTCGGTCAAGCCGAGAAGGGGGAACAAAAGAGGAAGGCCGCCCCAAAGAGGCGGAAGGCGTCTGGAGGGGGGCCATCTTCGGGCAAGAAATTGGAGAAGGACCTTCTTCCCCCCCTCTAGAATACGTTATTGAGGTTGGGGACCAGCCGTCGATCCACGCTGATCCACCATCAGAGTCGGCTATCAGCTCCACTGCCCGTAGTCCTGTTTGTTAGGACCACCATTCTGAGCTTGGCTAAGGCCAAGAAAAATAAGAAACATACTATTAAAATACAAAAAGGGGACTCAGTTGAACAAGGTAGTAGTGATGGGAGTGCAAAACTACAAAACTATGTGCCTTAGGTGCACTTAAATGGAATACTATGTTGAGCTTGGCAGGAAACAAAGTTGAAAGACTAAAATCTACATTTAAACTAGCGGTACTAGTGGAACTACAATGTTTAAATGATAACTTTCGGCCATACAAACTTATGTGAGGACTAGTGTAATACTAGACTAGTTTTGGTAAACATCAATGATGGCTAGTCAAATCATGTTCCCCACTAAAGTCCTAAGGCATCATTGCCTTGTTTTACTTAACTAGAACTTATACTAGTTACTTGGCCGGTTGCACATGGGAGAAATGACACTTTGGGCTTATGTTGACTTGTGCTTGGCAATGTACGCCATGAAGTGACCTAAGTGCCTAAGTGAACATGTGATTCGGTGATGGAAGTGTGCCCGTGAAGATGTTAGGGCTCCATTGAGCCATACAAACTTGTTGACGCCGAAAGCTAGCTTAATTGCCAACTCGGTTACAAGTGGCTTGTAACCGGATTGCCTAAGTCCACTTAAGCCATTTTGTCTTCATTTCAGCGCTTCCCCTTTGATCGAAACTTGCTCTCCATTGTGTTCTTGAGTTTCCACCAAAAGGGTTTCAGAACTAGAGCACTAAGGAGGCAACTTGGAGATTGAGTGAAGGCATTAGGCTCGGATTCTTGTTCTTGGCACTAGGCAACTCAAGTGAAGCATTGGGTTTGAAGAATCCATGGAGGCCGAGACATTCCAAGCTAGGGTTTGAGGTAATTTTGTGTTTTTCCTTGAATACATGGTAGATGTTCCATGAACAAGGAGTATTGATGTTTAATTGGTGTTATGTTAGGCCAATTGTGTGAGGAACATTTCGGTTTGGAAGTTGGGCTTTAACCAGAAAGCTTGATTGAGGTAGGATTTCACTCATGCTTGATTGCTTGGTAGTATACCATGATTCAAGTATTAAAGTAGCTAAGTGATGGTTAAATTTGCTAAATGACCTTAGTTACTTAATGGGCTATTGAGATTGATTCAGTTATGTTTGTTAATTAGCTAATTAACTATGGACATGTGCTAGAAATGCTAGTGAATGTGGCCATTTTGCTAGGCATTTCGGAGCTCTAGTGGAAGTGGACATTATGGTGAAGTTTTGTGTGCAAAAGTGCACAATGGCACATGTTATGGTCCTTGGCCGAATGGTCATTGTGGTGTGTGTGTGTGTTCATTGTGTGCTTGAGTGATTCCTTGTGCTTGCTAACCATTTACTTGATTATTGTGCTTATATGTCTCGGGTATGTTAGCATGTATATGTGTATGTTGTGTTTTCCTTGTCTTTGTGTCTTATTTTGCAGGTATACTTGAGCTAATGGAGGTTAAGCCTTGAGTTGTACTCTCAGCTTAACTAAATAGACTCTTAAGGAGTTGGTATATGTCAGTGAATCCCTACTGAGTTATATGCTCATTGCCCATATATTTGTTTTTCAGGAAAGGACATTCGGCCTGAGTAGTATTGCTTGAGTTTGTGCTAGTGTGTTGTGCTAGTTTGCTTGATTGCTAAGGTATGTGCCAATGTGTGCTTGGCTTGATTATTTTGTGCATTACAAGTCTTATTTTGAAAGTTGGCCGAGACTTATGTGTTAAGTTATGCAGGCTTGTAGAGTTGGGACTTGTCTAGGTGGGCAGCATGGATATGTGGACACTTGCTCTGATCATAGTTTTCACTTTCATGACCATGAACATGGCCATAGGTTTGGTTTTGCAGTGTGTCTTGTTGTATGGCATACTGAAGGTTCTGTTTGAGCACTAGGTGCTTTGGGTTGTAACATAACTTGGTTTGGAAGACTTTGGAATCATGGCATGTAGCCATGTATGTGTACTAGGTAGACTACTTTTGTATGTACATATTGTGTAGTCTTGGTTGCCTAGTTCTTTTGTGGTACATGGAGTACCTTTGTAGCCAAGTTATGTTTGCACTTTTGGAATGGTTTTGGACTTGTATATGATGAATGCTTATGGGTTTATGTATGTTCTGGCATGAATGTGATGTATGTTCATTTTGTGAACCTCCTTTGTTCTTAAAGGCCGAGAGGTACATGTGCATTCAAATATGGGTTTTCAAACTAAATGACTACTTTGGGCTTCTTGGTTGCCATCCTAAGTAGCACACTTGAATGCACACATTCTAAACACTTGAATTGCATTAAGTGTTTGCCTTGCTTGTCATGCAAGTAATCTATTGAAGCCTTGCTTGTTTTGCAAGTTAGTGGTACTGGGCCTTACTTCTGCTGCAAATAACTATTTGGAATTACTCATAAGCCTCCTGGGCCACCTCCCAGGCTAAATACCTTAAGAAAATAAGACTTAAGGTTAAAAATTGTTAGTTGGCCGAATTGAAAGGTTAGAGATTAAACTACAGTTTTGGGAGGTTAATACTTAGTAAATGGGCCAGGGCCTGTGTGAGGTGTGACACTGTTACTTCGGGAGACATCTTGGGCACTTCGGCAAGAAGCCCTTCTGCTGAAGAGCTCGAGGAGTGAAGATGAAGCAAGGCCAAACACGTCCCTGCCGAAGTGGAGGAAGTCCACGACTCTAATGATGACATCACCGAGGGTCCGCCAGGTTTGTGCTTTAGCCATTTTTCTATAAATTTAAACATCTTTAGAATTTTGAGCTTTTAGACGTATGGGTAAGGGGTACTGAACTTGTTAGTACAAGTTGGAGAACTTCTGTACTGGACCGACCCGCCATGAGAACACTACATGGATCGTTATATGAGTGTCATAAGTGATTCTCATAGTGATCATGGTATATGTAGTCCTTCGACCTAAGATCATCAAGGTTCCCTACATGTGAGTCACATACTTTGATACTTTCCTTTGTTGCTCGTAACTGAGTGAACTTGAAGGAGGTCATTGGGTATGTCACATATCATGCGGAGGGATTTGTATGATCAAGATGGGATTTGTCCCTCCTATGTAACGGGAGTGATATCTTCGGGCCCCTTGATAGAGTGAGACTTAGAGAATGCATGGCCATGCTCGGATGAGTTGATATATGAAGTCAATGTCATTAGTTTAAGTTGGTCCACTCGGTAATCAAGAAACCAAAGATTGGGCTATACGAGAGTGACACATTCCATGTCTCGTGCTTAGTCTTGATATCTTGGACAAAGGGACAATGGCATATATCGGTGATGATCATAAAGGTTTAGTCGATTCACCGACAATCTTGTCACTTGGGTAGCAATGATGTGTTGCTAGACACCGCTCATTGCTTATGATCATAAATGTGATTTATGATCATTGCCAACATGGCAAGAGCCTATTGGGTCGCACACATAGAGCTATTTGGATCATTAGAGTGCATGGGCTAATTATTTGGGTTATGGTTTCACTTTAATTTCGTATTAATAATGGGCCCAAGAGTTGAGCCATTATTAAGCCCGAAATTAAATCCTAATTGGATTAGGGCTTTGAAACCCATTAGGCCTGGAAGTTGAGTTTCACTATAAATACAACTTTTAAGTGAGAAATTCGCAGGTCTCCTTGCCCTAGCCTCCAAAAAGGACAGCCACACTCTTCTCTTGCAATTCCTTGGAGGACGCAAGCTAGCACTGCGAGCGCAAGAGAAACGCATCTGCCGGGACGTGGTGGAAGCGTGGTGATCCCGAGAGGCTCGTGTGGATACCATAGAGAGCCTGAACACGTCAACTGTTCAGGTTTTGTGATTCAACTCTACAGTTGAGTGAGAGATCTCAACCGAAAATTAGGTATGAAAATTTTTGAACACCCGGTTTACCCCGTTTCACTTGGATCCTGGAGGGTTTCGGTTAAATTCCGCTGCGCTGTTTGGCTCCCGAAACCCAACAGTGGTATCAGAGCTACTGGTGAAACCCTAAATCGGGATTGAGTGTTGAATCGCATGATGCTATGTGTTCGGTTGCTTTTCGGCCATGATTAATTAGATTGATTCAAGATGCATGAAACTGGAATTCGTAATGAACATATGAGATATATGAAGAAACGACACAAATTGGTTAATGAGATTAATCTCAAATTGAATGGTATGAGATACCTATATGGATTAGGATTCTTGCAATAGTTGCAAAAACCCTAGCTTTGTTCGGATTCGGCCTGTTCGGGCACCGAAAGTAAGGTATTTTTGGTGGCTCGAATGGAGGAGTCTCGGGTGCCTACTTGCTCGAAATAGAAGATTTCGGGCTAAGCAATTGTAAGACAATTTTTTGCGCCGGGGGGCGCTGCCCCCCACGCCCCCCGCAAGGGCGGCTCCCCTTGACCTCGTCCGCTGACCGGTCAGCGGAACCACCGCCCACTGACAGGCCAGCGGGACCGCCGTATGCGAAGCGCCACATAAATAAAAACTGGTTAATCAACACGCGAAAATTGGCATGCATCTTTGTTGAATGAGATTTGACATGATATGCTGATTGGTGTTTGAAGCATGGTGCATGGTTATAGCCCTTGATTGGTTGTACTTGTAAATACGGCCTGCGAGTCGTGCCTTTTCTTATCACTCTCATTGTACATTCTCTTCTCACCTTACTCCCCTCGAATGTAACTCGAGGTTTCTATTATTGATGTAATGGTGCATTATGGGATCATCCAAGGTGGTATGTCCAAGGATCATCCAAGGTGGTATGTCCAAGGAGGTGACAACAAAAGGGCAACCAAGAAAGGAAGAGAAGGAGCTTGTGAAGACCCTTTTCTTTTCTTAGGCTTTTATGATATTCTCATTGGCTTGAGAATATCGCATAGTTTGGGCTATAACCATGTCACGTTTACTTTCTTGTAAGCATGAGATGCATGTTTTATATTTGTATGTGATGCATGTATAAGACAACCGGAGATAACAAATTGGTGAGATCAAAAGAAAAATCCCTCAAACAAATATTAAGTCATTAAATGTGATGCCTTCCAAATGTTGGCACTCGTCAAGACTTTGATCAACATTAGGTGGGTTTGCCAAAGCAAAGCACCTATGTTCATCTTGGTAAGGCGCGATGGGATAATAGTGATATCCAAATTGCTAACTTTGGGTTCGACTTAACTAAGTCATCCTAATAGGATTAGGGACTTAGAGGCATAGAGTTGGGCTTAAGTTCATGAGATGAGCTTGGACAAGTGTTGTTCACCCAACTATCCAAGAGTTGCATAAGATGCAATTGGCAAGGAGTTGCCTACCTAAATAGCTGTAACTTGAGAGAAAAGCCAAAGCTGACTCAGGTTGTGGTCAAATATGGATCTTGGCCCACTAGAATACCTTAGCGCCGAGGTGTTCCGAAATAATATCGAGGGTTATTATTTTGAGGAAAATAGTGGGAGTATCGTTTAATAAAAGTCCTTATTAAATGAATTAAAATACATGACTCTTACACTGCATATTTACTGTTGTAGATAACCATGGCACAAAACACATCGACACTTTCGTTGCGATTGATCCTTGAGAAGGAAAAACTAAATGGGACCAACTTTCTCAAATGGTACCGAAACTTGAGGATAGTCCTCAAACAAGAGAGAAAGGCTTATGTCCTAGAGCAGCCCATTCCGAATGAGCCTGCTGCCACTGCTCCAAGAGCTGAAAGGGATGCTCACAAGAGGCATTCTGATGATGCTTTGGATGTTGCATGCCTCATGCTTATTACCATGGAATCTGAGCTTCAGAAGCAACATGAGAACATGGGGGCGTTCGATATGATCGAACATCTCAAAATGCTTTTCCAAGAGCAAGCTAGGCATGAGAGGTTTGAGACCTCTAAGGCATTGTTTCAGTGCAAGATGTCTGAGGGAAGTCCCGTGGGTCCTCATGTTCTCAAGATGATTGGGTACATTGAGAATCTTGAGAATTTGGGATTTGCTCTTCAGAAAGAGTTGGCTATTGATGTAGTCTTGCAATCGTTGCCTGAAAGCTACAGTCAGTTCGTCATGAACTATAACATGAACGACCTTGACAAGTCCCTCCCTGAATTGCTCAACATGTTGAGAACTGCTGAGCAAAACCTTAAGAAGGCTAAGCCCATTTTGATGGTTCAAAAGGGCAAGGGAAAGGGAAAAGCCAACAAGAAGAAGGATAAAGCTAATGGAAAGTCCAATGCTAATTCTTCTTCAGCTGCACTGAAACCAAAGGGTGGTGTGGCAAAGGAAGGGGAGTGCTTCCATTGTAAGCAACCTGGACACTGGAAGCGCAATTGCAAGCTCTATCTTGAAGAACTTGCTAAGGAAAAGGGAAGTAAGACTTCCACTTCAGGTATTTTTGTTATAGAGGCTAACTTTTCTACTTCCTCATCTTGGGTATTGGATACTGGATGTGGATCTCACATTTGTGCAAATGTGCAGGATCTAAGTAGAAGTAGAAGATTGGCCCGAGGTGAAGTGGACCTACGTGTTGGAAATGGAGCAAGGGTTGCTGCCTTAGCCGTAGGGACTTATGTTCTCACTTTACCTAGTGGATTAGTTTTAGAATTAGACAACTGCTACTTTGTGCCTACTATTAGTAGAAATTTGATTTCTGTTTCTTGTTTGGACAAGAAAGGTTTTTCATTTATAATAAAGGACAAATGTTGTTCTATTTATTTGAATGAAATCTTTTATGGTAGTGCTCAACTTAGCAATGGGTTGTATGTTCTAGACCTCGAAGATCCAATCTATAATGTGAATACCAAGAAGGTCAGATTAAATGATTCAAACCCGACCTATCTCTGGCACTGTCGCTTGGGCCATATAAATGAGACCCGCATATCCAAGCTCCATAAGGATGGACTCTTGGACTCATTTGATTTTGAATCATATGAGACATGTGAGTCATGTTTGTTGGGCAAGATGACCAAAGCCCCATTCACAGGGCAAAGTGAAAGGGCTAATGACTTACTAGGACTCATACATAGTGATGTATGTGGCCCTATGTCTACACAAGCTAGAGGAGGTTTCCAATACTTCATTACTTTCACTGATGACTTCAGCAGATATGGCTATGTGTATCTTATGAGACACAAGTCAGAATCCTTTGAAAAGTTCAAAGAATTCAAGAATGAAGTAGAGAATCAACTCGGGAAGAGTATCAAAGTGCTTCGATCAGATCGAGGTGGAGAGTACTTGGATCGAGAATTCCTTGACTATCTGAAGGAGTGTGGTATAGTATCACAACTCACTCCACCAGGTACACCTCAATGGAATGGTGTATCTGAAAGGAGAAATCGAACTCTGTTAGACATGGTTCGCTCTATGATGAGTCAAGCTGACCTTCCAAACTCCTTTTGGGGACATGCTCTAGAGACAGCCGCTTTTACACTAAACCGAGTTCCATCTAAATCGGTTCAAAAGACACCATATGAGATATGGAGTGGGAGGCGTCCCAATTTGTCTTTTATGAAGATTTGGGGCTGTGACGCTTATGTGAAACGTCAATCCTCTGACAAACTAGGGCCCAAATCTCAAAAATGCCTTTTTGTTGGGTATCCCAAAGAAACAAAGGGTTACTATTTCTACAATCCTTCTGAGCAAAAAGTGTTTGTTGCTCGAACTGGTGTCTTTTTAGAGAAAGAGTTTATCTCTAAAGGAACTAGTGGGAGGAAAGTAGAACTTGAAGAAATTCAAGAACAACAAGGAGACATCGAACCTGAAATGGAACCTGAACAGACACCACAAGATGTTGTGGTTCAAGAGTCTGTTCCTGTAGCACAGAGCCCACGTAGGTCTGGTAGGATTCGGCGTGAGCCCGAGAGATATGGATTTCTCGTGACTCACACTGGTGATGTGATGCTCATGGATCAGGATGAGCCCACAACCTACCAACAAGCTATGTCGGGGCCTGACTCTGAGAAGTGGCTAGTGGCCATGAAATCCGAGATGGAATCCATGTATGAAAACCAAGTATGGACTTTGGTTGACCCACCTGAAGGGGTAAAACCCATAGGGTGCAAATGGGTTTTCAAGAAGAAAACTGACATGGATGGTAATGTGATTACCTTTAAGGGACGATTGGTTGCAAAAGGTTTCAAGCAAATTCATGGTATTGACTATGATGAAACTTTTTCACCAGTTGCTATGCTTAAATCCATCCGAATTTTGTTTGCTATTGCTGCACACTATGATTATGAGATATGGCAAATGGATGTCAAAACTGCATTCCTAAATGGAAAGCTACTTGAGGATGTGTACATGACACAACCTGAGGGTTTTGTCACTCCTGAGAATGCCAATAAAGTGTGCAAGTTGCAAAGGTCCATTTATGGACTGAAGCAAGCTTCTCGAAGTTGGAATCTTCGTTTTGATGATGCAATCAAAGAGTTTGGTTTTATCAAAAATGAAGATGAACCTTGTGTCTACAAGAAGGTTAGTGGGAGCGCTATTGTCTTCTTGGTGTTGTATGTAGATGACATACTACTCATCGGGAATGACATTCCTGAGCTACAGTCTGTGAAGACTTGGCTAGGGAAATGTTTCTCTATGAAGGACTTGGGTGAAGCAGCCTATGTGTTAGGCATCAGGATCTATAGAGATAGATCTAGAAAGCTTCTTGGCCTAAGTCAAAGTACATATATTGACAAGGTGCTAAAGAGGTTTAGCATGCAAGATTCCAAGAAAGGATTCTTGCCCATGTCACATGGTATCACTCTTTCTAGATCTCAGTGTCCGAGTACACCCGAGGAGAGAGAGCGCATGAGTAAGATTCCATATGCCTCAGCAATTGGATCTATCATGTATGCCATGATATGTACTCGTCCCGATGTCTCATATGCTTTGAGCATGACGAGTAGGTACCAATCGAACCCCGGTGAGAGTCACTGGACAGCTGTTAAGAACATCCTTAAGTACTTACGAAGGACTAAGGATGCATTCTTGGTCTTTGGAGGTGAAGATGAGCTCGTTGTAAGGGGTTACACCGATGCAAGCTTCCAATCCGATAAGGATGATTTTAGATCGCAATCTGGTTATGTGTTTTGTATTGGTGGTGGTGCTGTGAGCTGGAAGAGTTCAAAGCAAGAGACAGTAGCTGACTCTACAACAGAATCTGAGTACATTGCCGCCTCTGATGCTGCGAAGGAGGCAGTTTGGATCAAGAAGTTCATCACTGAACTTGGAGTGGTTCCAAGCATTGCCGACCCGATAGAGCTCTATTGTGACAACAATGGAGCAATCGCACAGGCTAAGGAACCTCGATCTCACCAGCGATCCAAACACATACTCCGACGCTATCATCTCATCAGGGAGATCATCGAGAGGGGTGATGTAAGGATATGCAGGACTTCGACAGACAGCAACATTCCTGATCCATTGACAAAGCCCCTTACGCAGCAGAAGCATGATAGCCATTCTAGGTCCATCGGTATTAGATACATGGATGATTGGCTTTTAGTGCAAGTGGGAGATTGTTAGTATTGTGCCCAAAAAGCCAATCATGAGATGATTGTATTTTTGCACATTGAGTCATGATATTTTATTAAAGGCATTAATCCAGCAATTATGTTCGTTGTTTTGTTTCTGCGTAACGTAATAAACATAATTGTAACCCTAGAATAATGATATTCTTAAACGTCCCTAGTCTAGTTTATTGTGGAATGGGGGGAAGAAGACAGAAGGACGAGCAGAGGGGGAGACGAAGAAAAAAAAGAGAAAGAAGAAAGAAAGAAGAGAAAGAGAGAAGAAAGGGAAAGAGAGAAAAAAAAAAAAAAGAAACAAAGAGAGAAAAAAAGAAGCAAGAGAAAAAAGAGAAGAGAACGGAGGGCCAAGAGAAAGATAGCGGAGAACCAGAGGGAAAAGAAGAAAGAAAGAAAAGAAGAGAAAGAAGAAGGAGGGGTCCTTTAGGAAGAGAGATGGGGGGGGAGAAAAGAACAAGAGGAACGAAAGACGAAGCAGAGGATCTAAAACAAAGAGAGAAGAGTAGAGAAAGGGAGAAAAAAACAAAAATTAAGAAAGAAAGGGGGAGGGCACAATCGCCGCGCGTTCTGTAACTCGCGCAGAAGAAGAAAAGAAGGAGAAGAATAAGAAGGAAAAGAAGAGAGAAAGATGAGAGAGAAAGCAGGATTGGATGTGGTGCTGCCAGCCGGGCGAGAAGAGAAAGGAGAGAGGAAAAGGAAGAAAAAAAAGAAAGAAGAAAGGAAGGAGAGAGGAGAAAAAGAGACGTACAAGGAGAAAAGGAAGAAGAGGAAGAAAAAGGAGGGGGGGGAGAAGAAGAAGAAAAAGAAAAGAGGGAGGGCAGAAAAAAAAGACGAAAAAAAGGGGGGGGGCGGAAGAAAGAGAGAGAGGGAGCAGAAAGAGAAGGGGGGGGAGAGAGAAAGAGAAAAGGGAGGAAAGTAAGAGAGAAGAAGAGGGAAGGAAAGAAGGGGGAAGGAAAGGGGCAAGAAGAGGGGAAAAAAGGGATCGAAAAAGGGAAAAGAAAAAAGGGGAAAGAGAAAGACTCTCCTCCTCAGAAAGAAGAAGCTTGGAAAAGGGGAAGAGGAGGGAGAAGGGGAGGGGAGGAGGGGAGGAGGAAGGAAGAAAGAAGGGGGAGGAGGGAAAGGAAGGAGGGAAGAGAAAGGAGAGGAGGAAAAAAGGGTACAAAAGAACACAATAGGACATGGGGAGGAGAAAGAAAGGAGGAGAACGGGAGGGAGAGATTGAAAGAGGGGAGAAAAAGAAGCAGGAGAGTCAAGCGAGAGGGGGGATAGGAAGGAAGGGGAGGAAGGAAAAGGAAAGGAGGAAAAGGAAAGGGGGAGGGAGGAAGAGGAGGGGAGAAAAAGAGGGGAAGGAGAAAAAGGGAGAAAGGAGAGAAGGAAGGAAGGGGGGAAAGAGGAGAGAAGGAAGGAAAGGTAAGGGGGAGAAGAGAAGGGGGAAGAGAAAGAAGGGGAAAAAAGGGGAAGAAAAGAAAAAGGGAAGGGGGAGAGAAGAAGAAACGGAAGGAAAGAAGGAGAAAAAGAGGGGGGGGAGTTAGAAAAAGGAGAAAAAAGAGGAGAAGGGGAGGGGGGAAAGAGAAGAGAGGGAGAAGAAAGGAGGGGAAAGAGGGGGGAAAAAAGAGGGGGACGGAACGCAAGGAGAAAGGAGAGGGATAAATACCCGGACTCGGCGCAGGGGGAGGACAGAGGAGATAGGGAGAGGGAAAGGGAAGCGAAGAAGAAGGGAAAGCGAGCGGGGGGAGAGACGGAGAGGGAAAGGAAAGAAGAAATAGGTAAGGGGAGACGACAGAATGGAGGAGTCAGAGAAAGAGAAGAGAAGAAAGGAGAAAAGAGAGAGGGGGGGTAGGGGGAGGGGTGTCTTCTTTCCGGTCCCTGAATCCTTGGAAGAGTAAGGAGAAGGGAGATCCTCTCTGGGACTAGAGGCGGAGGGGGGCGTGGAAAAGGAGTGGGGGGGAGCGAGAAAGAAGTATGGGGGAGGGTGGAAGGCGGACATAGGGAAGGGAAGTAAGGAGGGCGGGGGAGGGGGGGAGGAGAGAGAAGGGAGAGGGGGGAGAGGGACGGAAGGGAGAGAAAGGAAAGAGGGGGAAGAAGGGAGTCAGGGGGGGGGGAACAATAAGGGAAAGATAAAGGAGAGGAAGAGGAGAGGAAGATCGAAGAAGGGATCAGTGGGGAGGACGGAAAGAGTGGAATAAAGGGGGAGAAGTGAAGAAGGTAGAGAGAATGAAGAAAAGGAGGATAGAGAGAAAGCAAGGGAGGTGTTAAGAGGGGAAAGGAATAAAAAGGGAAGAAAAGAAGCTTGAAAAGAAGGGGGAGGGGGAAGAGAAGAGGGGGAAGAAACGAGAGTGGAAGAGGGGAAATCAAGAATGGAGGAGAATACGGAGGAGGGGGGAAGGAGGGGAGTAAGAATAGGGAGAGAATACAAATGCGGCAGAAAAAGTTGGGTAGGGGACAGAGGGAGAAGAGAGTGAGGGAAGGTAATGAGGGGACTAAACATCAAAGAAGAAGGAGCACAGATTATAGGAAGGGAAAAAAAAGATATAGATCGGGGGATAAGATATATTTCTGGGAAAGAGAGGGGTGGGAGGGATGGAGGCAGAAGGGAGGGGAGGTGGGGACTCTTCTGTGGAGAAGGGGGAAAAGGGGAGAAAGGAAAAAGAAGGGAGAAGAAAGAAGGGAGAAGGGGAAGAGCGAGAGGTGTAAAGAGGAGAGCAGAAGAGAGGAGAAAACGGAAAGAGGAAAAGAGAAAAAGAAGAAAAGAGAAAGAGAGCTAGACCAGACAAGAAGTTTTCCGGGAGAGCTATCAATCTGTGAGAGGAAGCTCCTAGAAAAAGGGAAGAAGATAGGAAAAGAGTGAAAAATGGTCAAAGGGGAATTAAGAAAAAAAGACATAAAGAGATAAAAAGGTCAAGAGAAACGGCGCGACAGACGTAAAAGGAGAAAAGAGGAACATAGAAAATAAGAAAAGAGCATTCACATAGAGAAGAAACGTCAGGAGTCCTTCTCCTTATACTGTACTTGCAAGGTAAGGAGACAAGGGGAGAATTTTTGTACTCTCCCGACCCGGGGTTGAGAACTTCGGGGAATAGTCGAAGAGTGTCATACGAGGCTATCATCGCGATCATGTATATGTCGACCTTCCTAGACTAAGATCATTTGGATTTCCTCGCCTCCGGAGCCGGAGCGAGTCACACACTTTGGTGGGTTGCGGTTAGTGCCAGCAGACCGCCACGTTAGAACTTGAAAAGGAGGAGCATGTGGAAATGACACATATCGGCGGAGCCAGGATCGGAAGGCGTCAAGATGGGACCCACAGCGAGAATCTAACGGAATCTCGGAGTGACAGTGATTACCCTCGTACAAAGAAGGGGGGAACCCTCCTGAGAGTGATACGTAGATAATGCATGTGAATGCCTGAATGGGACGAAAAACACGTCAAAGAAGCCTGACTTACCGAAAATGTTGGAGAAGAGTTACTCGAGAATCGGAGAAACCAAAGCTTAGAGAGAGAAAAGAGAGATGTGACCCGAGAAAAGGATGTTAAGGGCTTCTTGTACGTTGAAAGAAGATCTAGACAAAGAGAGCAATGGCAAAGATCGGCGATGATCAGAAAGTCATAGAAACTCCGGCCGAAGAGTCATTGAGACTATTTGAAAAGAGCAATAGAGAAGAAGAGAGAAGACAGAGCTAGGATTAAATGAGGAGGGCATGAAAAAAATGAGAAGACGAGCGTTGCAACAAATTCAGAGAAGAGAGTCTTGAGATCGCACAAAGAAAGCCTAGAAGAGATGAATTCGAGATCGAACACAACAATTGATCATGTGTAGGTTTCATAATAATGGAGTAAAAACGAATCCAGGGCTGCTAAGAGGGGTGGCCTGAAAATGGAAAAAGAAATAAAGAAGAAGAGTATCAGGGCTTCGTGACGAGCATTAGGCCTGTAAGTTGAACTCGAAAGAAAAACAGACTTTTAGAGTGAGAAGAAGAGACGCAGGTCTGTTCTGGTAGAGAATCCCGAGGGGGGAGAAGTATAGTCTCTGGGGCGAGATGAAGGAGGAGAGAAGGACTGAAGGCAAGGAAGAGGAAAGAGAGAAGACGATACATATTCGGGTGAGGAGGGAGGGAGACAGAGATATAGAAGTCCTCTCAATTTGTCTAGACTAAGGCAAGAAGCAAAAGAGAACAGCGAGCATTGGGCCGGTAAGAGGGTAAGAAGGAAGGTGATCCTGCAAGAGCTCGTGCACGTTAAGATAGAGAGCTTTTTGAGACACGTCAACTGTTCAGAATTTGTGATGATCGAAACAACAGTGTGAGTGAAAGATGCGAAAAGAGAAAGTTTAAGAGTAATGAAGAATCTGGTGATTACCCAACTTAAGAGCCGGGAGAGGTCAATCAGATCCATAGAGGAGCTGGCTTTGAATGATGAATAGTTTTCTATGAGCAAAGCAAAACCCAACAGAGTTACGCAAATGGGGAACGGTGTTATTTGCAATTGAGAGAGGCCTTAAACGTGTGAACAGTGCGTGAGATGGGGGAGCAGAAAGAGAGAGAGTGAAGGGCACTGATGGGTAAAACGAGATGGCGTGAAGGATCAACGGGCCCGAGGATAGTAGTTGTGGAATGGAAAGGAGGAAATAAAGCTATGGTCTGAGGAGAGACAAGAAAAAGATCCGCAAGCAAAGAGGAGTGCTCACCCAAACCCACGACCAAGAGACCAGAGAGGGTGCTGTTTCGCCATAAACTCGGAGGTCCTTGAGAAAGAGGAAAAGGGAGAAGGACAGCTGCTAGAGACGGACTTGGAGGGACTTGAACAAATTTTGCGAAGCTTCACGAAACATTTTAGATTCATAAGGAGCAAAAGAGGAGCAAAAAACAGAGGTACGTAGTAGTGCGAACGCATTGCTGTCTCGAGCGACTGGCTAGGGAGAAAGTCACGTAAAAAATTGGAGACGAGGGTACGAAAAGGGAGAAAGCAGTAGAGCGGTTGGTGACAGAAAGCCGTGCAGAGAGGGGAGTGAGAGAGGGGTCCAAGTACCATCCCAAGCTGAACAAAGTAGTCAAAAGGAGAGAGGTTGGCCCCCAGTGGTTCAGACGAGGAGTTCATAAAGAGTTAAGGAAAAGTGAGGTCTCCAAGTCAAGGTCATCAGAAGAGAAGGTGGGTCTGACCGTAATAAGAGGACCTCACGGCATATAAAGGGTCCATCGGGGGTGCTATCTAATGGGAACGGAGGACCTAGAGACCGAAAGGAGAAGAGACCCAAACAGGATTTTTGCTCTCTAGATGAAGTCCTTTGAGATAGTTAATGTCGAACTCCAAGCCGATGTCGATGCTTTGAAGAAGGAGACTGGAGAAGAAGAAGAAGATGAAGAAGATGGCGAATGAGGTCACTGAGCTGAGGGACGAGATGAATGACTTGGTATTGAGAGGACCCCAAAACTGTATCAAAAGCAACTAAAGTCCTTGTTTCCAAGACGGCTTCTGTTTGGCTCGGCACCAAGTCTTGGCAAGCAGTACCCCAACCTCGACCATCTCTTTTCTTGCTGGGCTTGGACATTCCCAGGGGGCCTCGTTGGGCAGGGTCCAAAGAATTGAATATCTTAATCTTCCCTTTCCTCCTCCGACGCTGAAGGTCTGACAAAAGGTTCGTGATGGAACGACTCAAGATGGCAGAGTGTCCCTTAAGCCATCCCAGGACTTATGCCTTTTTCTTCTTTTTGTGTAATCTTTCTTCCCTAGTAATGCTCCTCCTCGTTTGCTAATAAGGCTTAATTTAATAAAATTCCTTCGTTCCTAGAATAATTTGGCTAAGTTCTCAGAACAATGTTTTCTTTCTATAATATCTTTGGATAGCCGAGGGTTAGTTCGACCCATTTTCAGGCCTAGGTACCTACATCCAAATAGCTAGTATTCTCTAGTCCGTGCTTGTTATTTCGAGGGATGCGATAAAGCCCTTCGGTGTATATGGGACGAGTTTTGGCTAACAATTCTTTGGCAAAAACATCACCTATTTAATTCAGCCGTCTTCGGTCTAAAACCTCAGGTTCAGAGAAAATGTATTAGTTTTTGTACATAGGCTCTTACACCTTGTTCGGCTGGTCCTCCCTTGGGTGGGGCCATGATTTCGGTGGAAAAAATTCTAAGTAAGTAGAATTTTTTCAAGACATTTGAATGCCATGTATTCCTTCAGCTCTCCAATCCTTCCTAAATGGTATCCCCCATGAGTTTGTATATACTCGGCTGGATTTGCTAACTTCGGTTCAATGAACCAAATAAGAGGCCTTTCCCACTTTGCCCGAAGTACTTAGTGGGATGGTCTTCAGGGCTCAACCTCAGTCTTTCAAAGGCCGGAGGCAATGTCCCCCTTTTTGATTTCCCTTTCGCCTGACTGCAAGTTCGCATGCTGAATGGCTGCCCTTTAGTATAGAAAAGCTTTTCTTCTAGTGTCTGAGCCACTTCTCTTTGTTCATCAATGAGGTAGGAGCTTGGTTCTCAATTCGAGGTGTGTTTGCTTCCTCATCGAACAACTTGGCACCCTCTAACCTATTAGTTGAACCCCTTCGATAGTCGATAATGGCCAAAATCCACTTGCAGAAGACATGTGAAAAATAGTGTACACGGCACCTGTGGCCCTTCAGGGTGTTGATCTGATAGCTCCATAGCAACACTAGTAGGCAGTTCTCCTGGCGATTTTCCTTTGCTGTTCCTTCAATCTGTTATTCAAACCATGCCTTTATGGTTCTGTTGGACACTCTCCACCTGTCTGTTGCTTTGAGGATGAGCAACCACGGGCAAAGTGCATTTTTATCCTGAGGTCAGTAGTGAATTCTTGGAGATCCCTGATGTCAATAAACTGGGAACCAATGGTCGTACCATTATCACCCTTGGTATGCTGAATCTACATACGATCTTCTTCTAGATGAACTTCTTATGTCTTCGGTATGAAATTGTTGCCAAAGGCTTTGCCTCAATCCAATTAGTGAAGATAACCAAAAACTGCGACTACCCAAAACCATCACTCCTCTGCGTGCTGTTGGATGAGGCCTGAATGATGCCAATGCCGACAAGCTAACCCATACTGCGAAGGCAGCATCGGGTAGTTAACTGAAGTTATCGTTTCTGAGGGTAGCCTTTGGATGTTGGCGGTGTCTTTGGTCAACTGTCATTATTTCGGGAACAAATTGCATTCATCTTCCTTCCTTAAGGTAGGCTAGAAATTATCTTTTGCGGAGCCCTTTCTCTGGTCGTTAGTTAAAGTAGTACTCTTGCTAGAAAGCGTTAGTTACACTATGATGTGCGACCACAGAGCTCCCTCATGGACTTATCTGAGGACAAGCCTCAATCTCTCCTTCTTCCTTCACCTCTTCTTCACACCACGACACCCACCGTAATACACAGTGGACTTCAGTACCCCTGTCAGGTATAACGTACCTCTGGTCGAGCCAATTAGGAAATTACAGTGCCGATGGAGTCTTCGCACTTTTGCAAGAAGCTACATCAAAAGGGGTCTTCAGGAAGCTCCGAAGTCATAAGATAGTTTCTGCATGGGATGCTTTCCATCCTGAGCCTCCAATGCAGAGGTTGACCTATTCTGCGATATTATCTTCTATGCCGAGTGAACTTCACAGGGCAACTTCGGAATGGACATTTTTGACTTGGGGCCAATATCACTGATGTGCCTTTGTTATCATCGTTGTGTGACATGGTAACGCCTAGAGCAGGAACTTTTGCAACAGGGAGAACAACTAGATGAAGAGAACCTCTAGTGTGGAGAAGAAGAAAGGCTGTAAACTGTAAGATTCAAAAAGGACGCGAGGGTCAGGAGAGGTCCACCTGAGTGTTTTTCTGGGGGGAGCCTCCGAACGCCCAAGTTAGTACCAGAGATAAGTAAGGAGTAAAGAGGTTTTCCCTTGGAGAGTCCGATCCCCTTACCTGTGGCATTTCCTTAATATTTATAGGGAGGTGAACAGGAGAAGTTCGTTTGCCATAGCCTGCCCAGATCATGACACGTGTTCGGTCAGATGCGATCCGTACCTTCGGGGAGAGGGGGAGCATCTAGCCGACCACAGGCTGCCTGGCTAGGAGCCTAGGTCGTATGAGGGCAGCATGTCAGAACGTGTTTCAGGGTGGCATGTCGGAGGTTGTAGAAGTACGGTGTGTCAGAGACTCCTAAGCTGTTTCACAATCATACGTAAATCTATGTGACCGTTTCATTCGATCAAACTCCGGAATGTCTGGGGGTACCGAGCTCGTTCGGAGGAGGTGATCTCACTCTGGAGGGAGTTCCTCTTGTTTGTACTAGGCAAAAACCTAAAACCTCGGTTGGGTTTGTACTTTCCCGTGGTCAAGCTTGGGTCCCTGATGTGGCACTTTGTGAGCACGGCCTACAGGGTGGCCCAACAAGGGTTTACCGGAGGATGTTTTGGCTGTGTGAGGTCAACGCGAAGGAGTAAACGCACATTGGGAAAGATGGTGAGGAGGGGGTCCTTAAGCTGCTCGAAGTGTAGCCCCGGGGAGGTTTGGCCAAATGGTAGCAGCCATATCCGGTCTTAAGTCTGAGGGGGGAAGTCTGGCCCTAACATCAATTCAGCGCGTGAGGAGAAAGGAAAGGGTGTCTGGTGTGCTGCATTAATAAGATGCTGGTAGCCAAGAAGTGGCAGCGCCAAGTTAGTGTAGGGATTTCACGGGAACCGCAGATAGCCCTTCGGGCTATCAAAACAATGGCGCCCCTTATAGAAAGACACACAGAAAAAAATGTACACTTACGGTTTAAGTCAGGCACAATTCCCGAATACCTGTATCGTTGAGGGGCAAATGATGCTTGCCCTTGTGGGGTGGCCATGAATTGGAGACATATCACCCCCGGGGGCGGGTCTCCTCCGACAAGCCCACCTGGATTGAACTTAGTGCGCGAACTAGAAAGGTGCTACTAAATCAAAGAGGAAAAAAAGAAAAAGGAGGTAAGTTGTCGCAACTCCCGGGGCATGGGGGTTCAAAGATGGCAAGTCAACGCACAAGGCGATTTATTCTTCCGCCCGAGGATGTGTGTATGTGGTCGTGGGGGCAAAACTTCTATATAACAACGACTTTTCTGTCAGTGAACCGTTCATTCAACTCATTCCCTTGCCGCAGCGCGTAAAAGAAAAAACGCAGAAAGGGGGGCCAAAAAAAGAGGTGGAAAAAGAACGGGGAAGACACCCCTCGGGAAGGGGTATTATATGAAAAAGGAAGGGGGGGGTCTAGTCCAAAATTGAAAGTGTGCATGGGTGGTGTAGCCCAAAAAAACGAGGGAAGATCGTTCCATCATGAGGGCTTACAACATGACGCAGCAGGAAAGAGTGATTGAAGTGGCCGAAGCGTTTTACTTAAGGATGGGTACTTAATTGCGTCTCTTCAGCCTTTGAGGAACACTAATGATGACGTTTCGCCTACCCCATTCGGCCTATATAAACCCGTTTTGCCCCAGTCCTTCATTTTCTTTTCTTTTGCTCTCATTTGCTCCAGAAGTCTCTCTTGTCTTTTCTTCTTCCGGTAGCGATTTTAGCAGCGGAGCGATTTCTGGCAACCATTTACGATGGCATTCAGGAATCCTGATTTTGGCAAGGCTTTCGGTGGGTTTTTCTTTTCTTTTCTGAAGTTCTTCCTTCCTTCCGAAGTCTTATTTTTTCTTTCTTTAGTTTCCCCGAGGTTATCTCCCTTCTTTTCGACAAATGTCGAACCCTACTCCTCTGATGTTCGTCTGTTCTATTCCCTAGAGTTTTCCCCCCCTTGAGTCTCATCCATGCCATACTACTTCGGAGAAAATGACGAAGTGGTTGGCAAAATTCTAGATCCTACCGTCTTACTTCAAACAACATACAAACAACTTACACGTTACGCCCCCACACCGTGCCCCGAAATTACCATCTTCGGTCACGTGCAGCTACATGGCTCATTCTGAACTAAGATTACTGTCTATAAACCTAATTCAAGGCTGGTCCCTTGGTCTATCCCCCTCCCACACATTATGAAAAAAAAAAAAAATGGGGTGTTGTGCGAGTTCTACAGGTTCCACGGGATTGTCGTGAACCAGCTCCTTCCAAACTCTTACTCTTACTTTAACGCCTTTCTTTGCATGTGTGGGGTCTTTAACATAAGACTATTAGTGTTGTGCCCAAAAGCCAATCCTGAGATGATTGTATTTTTGCACATTGAGTCATGGTATTTTATTAAGGCATTAATCCAGCAATTATGTTTGTTCTTTTGTTCCTGCGTAACTTAACAAACATAATTGTAACCCTAGAATAATGATATTCTTAAAAGTCCCTGGTCTAGTATTATTGTGGAGTGAGTTGCAATAATACATAACGACTAGCATATGTGGAGACTAATATGAGATATGTAGTCTACATATGGGTACAAGTTGGAGAACTTGTGTACTGGACCACACCCACCAATGAGAACACCTACATGCGATCGTTATAGATGAGTGTCATAAGTGATTCTCATAGTGATAACAGGGCGTATATGTAGTCCTCTTCGACCTAAGATCGATCAAGGTTCCCGTCCCTACATGTGAGTCACACTACTTTGAGTACTTTCCTTTGTTGCTCATAACTGAGTGAACTTGAAGAGGGTCATTGGGTATGTCACATATCATGTCGGAGGGATTAATGTGAACGGCCTAAGATTTGTCCATTCTATGTAACGGGAGTGATATGCTTCAGGCCCCTTGATAGAGTAAGACTTATAAAATGACATGGCCATGCTCGGATGTGTTGATATGCGATATCATTGTCATCACGTGTTTAAGGGGTATAGTCTACTCGATAATCAAGAAACCAAAGATTGGGCCTATACGAGAGTGACACATTCCATGTCTCCGTGCTTAGTCTTGATATTTTGGACAAAAAGGGACAATGGCATATATCGGTTAGGATAATGATCATAAAGGTATAGTTGAATCATCTGACAATCTTTGTCACTTGGTTGTAGCAATGATGTGTTGCTAGACACCGGCTCATTGCTTATGATCATAAATGTGACAATTTATGATCATTGGCTAACGTGATAAGAGCCTATTGGCTCCACACATAGAGCTATTGTAGAGAGGGATCATTAGAGTGCATGGGCTAATTATTTGGGTTATGGTTTCACTTTAATTTCGTATTAATAATGGGCCCAAGAGTTGAGCCATTATTAAGCCCGAAATTAAATCCTAATTGGATTAGGGATTTGAAAGCCATTAGGCCTGGAAGTTGAGTCTCACTATAAATAGAACTTTTAAGTGAGAAATTTGCAGGTCTCCTTGCCCTAGCCTCCAAAAAGGACAGCCACACTCTTCTCTTGCAATTCCTTGGAGGACGCAAGCTACCACTGCGAGTACAAGAGAAACGCATCTGCTGGGACGTGGTGGAAGTGTGGTGATCCTGAGAGGCTCGTGTGGATACCATAGAGAGCTTGAACACGCCAACTGTTCAGGTTTTGTGATTCGACTCTACAGTTGAGTGAGAGATCTCAACCGAAAATTAGGTATGAAAATTTTTGAACACCGGTTTACCCCGTTTCACTTGGATCCTGGAGGGTTTCGGTTAAATTTCGCTGTGCTGTTTGGCTCCCGAAACCCAAGAAAGACCCCATTTCCTTTTCTTCATGCAATATTATAAACTCCACCCGGTCTCGAAGGGTGGCTTCTACTTCCTACTTCCCCGAGGGTCCACGAACAAGAAATTTATTTTTACCTTCGGGACAAAGGACAGCTGGCGAAGGTGGCAGAAAAGGTTCTTCTTTCTGTCAGTTCTTGAAAGGTGGAGCTACGTCCCAACCAGATGGGCCTCGGGGGTGCTGAAGATAAATGATGCTTCTTCGTTACGAGATCTCGTATGAGGGTTTTTCCGAGAGTAAGTTATCATCCAGGTTTTGCTTATATGTGTTCCTTTTGGACTTACAGTGATGTTTTTTCTTTTTGCAGAGATGGGAGATCAATCTGCTGAATTTTACAAGTCTCTTTTTCTCGGTCAAGCCGAGAAGGGGGAGTAGACGCGGAGGAAGGCACCTGCTAAAAGGAAGAAGACTAGCAGGGGGCCGTCCAAGGTGAAGAAAGCCAAGGCGAATGTCCTTCTTCCTCCCCCAAAAGATATCGTCGAAGTGCAGGACCAGTCGCCTGCTTGGTCTCCTACGCACGCGGATCCACCTTCGGATCTTGCCGCCCTTGAAGTGGCTCTGAGTCTGGATACAGCTGCTGAGACTTCGGTTGGCGGGACTTCAGCTCAAGAGCTCAAGGAGAGCAGGAGAAGAAAAGGCAAGCACATTCCCGGCGAAGTCCATGAAGTGGGCAAGACCGAGGACGCCGTTACCGAGGTTCCACCAGGTTCGTTCCTTAGCTATTTGTATATGAAACTTAGTGTTTTTTATATTTACGATCTTATAGATAGATGGCTAAGGGACAACGTACTGAAGGAACTTCAGCGTGATCTTGCAGAGGGCCCTCCGGGATGGCCATATCCCGAAGGACAAGGTGCCAAGGGAGCCCTTCTGGACTTTCACGGAGGACATGAACGTGTTCTCTGAGGATAGCCAGTTGATGGCTCCCTAAATGGCAAGGGGTGTGCCGACGAACGCCACCTTTGATTCGCTCCTCGCCGAATGCCCGAACGAGGAGATCCTCGCAGTGAGGATGAGCGAACATGCCACCTAAGTAAATTTCTTCTCTTTTTCCTTGGGACTTAGAAAATTTTCTTTTGACCTTTATTCAATACTTTCCTCTCTACAGCTCCTGGCATACAGCGGATACTTCCGAGCTTGGGTGGCAAAACAGATTGAGGCTCATTCTCGGTCCAAAAATTCTCCGAGGCGGGCGAAGGAGTTCTATGCCAAATACGTCCTCAAGTGCGGCAAATTGAGCAAAATTGTGAATAAGGACGTGGAAAGTCTTCGGACTGAGCTTCGGGAGAGCAAGAAAAATCTCCTTCTTGACTTTTCAGCCAAGGTTGAAGACCTTGGTGCAAAGTGTGATGTTCTCTCATTGGAGAACGAACCCCTTCAGAAGGAAAAGGTGGAAGATGCTGAAAACCTTGTGAAGGTGCTTGCTTTGAACGCTGATCTCCAAGCCGATGCCGATTCGTTGAAGAATGAGGCCAAGAAAAAGAAGAAGAAGAAGCTCAAGAGGGAGGTTGCTGAGCTTACAGCCTAGCTATCAACTCTGAGTGCCGAGAAGGACTAATCCGACCAAATGATGAAGGTGTCTTGTCAAGATGGTTTCTGTTTGGTGCGGCATCAAGTCCTTTCTTGGCACCCCGAACTCGACCTTTCCTTTCTGGACGATTTGGATTTTCCTAAAGCCCAGGTGGACGTGGTCGAAGCTAGAGTTCCTCAACCTTCCTTCTATTGTGCTGGCGCCTTCGGATGCTCCTGGCCAAGAAAAAGATACCAATACTGAGGAGGTCTCGGATGCTCCTGCTCAATAGGCTTTTTGTTCTTTCCTTTTCTTGCAATCTTGCTCCCTTGTAATGTTGCCTCAGAATTTATGAATGAAAATTTTTTTTCCTAAGTTTCTGTTATTTCCTTCGATCACGACTCTTCAGAAGTTTATATAATTCTGCGCACATATTTTTGGCAAACATTCATGTCTGTGATCATGCATTTAGGAATCGTTGTACTATTTTTCCTTTGGCGAGATCTTCCCGATATGAGGACTATTTTAATTTTTCAAACGTATTCTGCCAAGTTTTAGGCTTTGCTAAGGAACTAGGACCTTCGGAAAGAAGTCAATGTGCTAGAAATTTAATTTAGCAATGTCGCCATATTTGGTTTATAAATCACATTTTTATTGGTGATTTCGGGGAGGAGTAACCACAAGATTTTCTTGGAAAAAATGTCTAAGTGTAGAATTTTTTCAAAGAATCTGAATGCCAAGTGTTTTTCAACTCTACTCCCTCAACATCGCCTAATTTGTAGACCCTTGGGCAGACTTCATCGAGGACCAGATAAGGTCCCCCCCAGTTTGCCCAAAGTACCCCTTTTGATGGTCTTTGCGGCCCAAATTCGGCCTTTTGGAGGACAAGGTCCCCCTTCTTGATTTCTTTTTTCTTCACATGCAAGTTAGTAGCGTCAGCTACTCTTTGTTGGAAAACCATCCTCTTGAGTTCGGCCATTTCACGGTGTTCTTTGGCGAGGTCCAATTTTGCCCTCAAGCCAAGGTTATTTCCTTCTTCGTCGAACACCTGTATCCTTACTAAAGGTTGTGTGACCTCAATGGGAATAACGGCTTCTGTTCCGAACACGAGCGAGAAAGTAGTTTCTCCAGTAGCCCTTTGGGGAGTTGTGCGATAGCTCCATAATACACTTGGGAGCTCCCCTGGCCATTTCCCCTTTGCCTCCCTTAGCCTTTTCTTCAAGCCATCTTTTACTGTCCTATTGGATACCTCAACTTGCCCATTACTTTGAGGATGGGCTACTGGGGTGAAATGTAGTTTTATGCCGAGGTTAGCCACGAATTCTCGGAACCCTCTGTCAGTAAACTGGGTACCATTGTCGGCCATTATTACCCTTGGTGTGCCAAATCGGCAAATGATGTTCTTCCACATGAATTTTTTGGTATTCTTCACTGAGATTGATGCCAAGGGCTCCACTTCGATCCACTTAGTGAAGTAATCCACCACAACTATACAGAATTTCACTCCACTGAGGGCATTTAGGAGAGGTCCGATGAGGTCAATACCCCAGACGGCGAAGGGGCAAGGGTAATTTGCCAAAGTTATCTTTTCCAAGGGTAGCCTCTAGATGTTGACGTGTCTCTAGCAATTGTCACATTTTTGAACAAATTGCCTTGCATCCTTTCTTAGGGTAGGCCAAAAGTAACCTTGGTGAAGTAATACTCCGGCGAGGGCGTCTATTCCTATGTGGGAACCACAAGCCCCCTCATGAACTTCTCCGAGGATTGTTTTGACGTCTTCTTCACTTACGCACCTCTGCAAGGGACTTGCGTACCCTTGCCTGTATAGTTCCTCCCCGATGAGGAAGTATCTCCCAGAGCGTCTTCGCACTTTTGCAGCCTCAGCAGGGTCTTCAGGGAATACCGAAGTTGCAAGATATTTCTTGATGGAATCTTACCATCCTTCTCCCAAGGTTGCTAGCACATTAGTTCTATGCTGGGTTGATTCAGCACCTCGGTGGGTTCCTTGGACTTGGCCAAGGTGTCAGCTTTAGGATTATCTCTACGAGGCACGTTTTCTATATGTACCGAGTCAAACTCTTTGATGAGTTTCTTGATGAGGGCATGATATTTTGCCAAGGTTGGATTTTTTGCAGCATAATCTCCCGTCATTGTCGGAGTACTAGCTGCGAGTCCCTGTGGGCCTTAAGGTTTCTCACACAAACTTTTCTGGCCAATTTTAGTCCTGCTATGAGGGCCTCATATTCGGCGATTTTATTGGTGACATCAAAACCGAATTTGATGGCTTTGGTGGCTTCCATGCCTTCGGGCCCCCGCAAAACCACTTTAGCACCTTGGTGTTCGGCACATGAGGCTCCATCGACAAAGAGTTTCCACTCTGGTTCCATCCTTATAAGGTCTTCTTAGGTGACTTTGCCATTCTCGATTTCTGGGACTTCGGCTATGAAGTCTGCCAATGCTTGGGATTTTATTGCCCTTCTTTGCTCATAAGTGATGTCATATTCTTTGAGCTCGATACACCATTTTGACAGCTTTCCTGAATGCTCTACCTTCTTAATTATCTCACGAACAGGTAGGTTACTTCGGACAACGATGGCGTGTTCTTAAAGAAGGCCGTAGCCTTCTACCTACGAGTACCAAGGCATAAATGGCTTTTTGGAGTAATGGGTACCTGACCTCGGCACCGTGCAGGGATTTGCTTACATAATATATTGGCCATTACCTCTCATCTTCTTCTTTCACTAGGACTTAACTCACAGCTTTTTCTATGACTGCGAGGTAAAGTATGAGAGGTTCTCCTTCACGCGGTTGCCGAAGTGTTGGCAAACGGGTTAGGTAGTTTTTAAGCTCATCCCAAGCTTTTTGACATTCTGGGCTCCAAGGTTGCTCCTCAGCTCCCGAGTTGCCTTCGCTTTTAGCTGCTTTGGTGAGCACCTTGAAGAATGGTCGACATCGGTCGCCGTACCTGGAAATGAATCTACTAAGGGAAGTGATTCTTCCAGTAAGCCTTTGTATGTCTTTAATGGTTGTGGGTGTTCGGAATCTTAACAAGGCTTTGACCTTTTCGGGGTTGGCATCTATTCTCCTCTCTGACACCATGAACCCGAGGAACTTACCTGCACTCACTCCAAACACGCACTTTTCGGGATTAAGGCGAATGCCAAACTTCCGAAGCCGTTGGAAGGTTTCACCTAAGTCTAATTTATGATTACTAGGAATTCTGCTCTTAACTATCATATCATCGACATACATTTCCATGTTCCTCCCAATTTGGGAGTCAAATACTTTATTCATCAGCCTATGATGGTTAGCCCCTGCGTTCTTAAGCCCGAAGGGCATTTTGACGTAGCAGTAGTGATGACCGAAGTGTGGCCACACTAGTTACCTAAGAACTTCGGGAAAGAAGGGAACCAGACACCTGAAGAATACCACCCCGGTAGAACGTCGGTACCTACCTCGGGAAATCAATGGACCATTTCCCTCACGAGGGCGACCAAACTAATCTCGGAAACAAGTGATGCCCCGAGGTTCCAGCCTGGCATCCCTGGAAGATCTTTGTTTCGGGCCTTTTACCACGCCGTTGGAGCTTCACGTCACCTCCTTGACACAGGACCAAGGAGCTGCTGGCCATCACTTCAGGCGATCCACCCAGGACGCCAAGTTTTCCCCAGGACCCCCTGCTGCCTTCATCATCGCACACAGCAGAGATGCCAGTCTCGTATAGTCGGACTGCATCATTTGGCGCCGTCTGTGGGAACTAGCTCCCAGGTTGGCGAAGTTAAAGATCGGCGTTCTAAGGGGAAGGGACTTTCGAGGTCTCCGCCCGCGCCAAACATTCAGCGGGCAACCGAATAATGGCAGCAAGGGTGCCTCCGCCCGAGGATAAATGCCCTCTGACTATTATCATAGGCTTCCTATTCGAATATCCCCACCTTGTCAAGGTTGAAATGATGCAGTAGTTAAGCTGAAAAAGGCCACAGCTAAGTGCAAACCAAAGCACCTCCGCAGCACTACCTCGATGAGAGGAAAAGTCCCGTGTCAAGTCACAAAAGTGTGGGGAGCAAAGATTAAAGAGATGAGTCCCCTTCGGGAAGTAAGCCCCTTCGGGATATGGACTGCGGGAGAAGTGGGGTCAGGATGGCCCAGACCTCCCCGAGTTCAACACCGGAGGAAAAATCGCCATCTCCTTAGCAATAAAGTCAAGACCCATTGCCCCGAAAAGTCATCTATGACTTGACTAGCGGGCAGAAGGAACCGATTCTACTTCCCTGAACACGTTATCGCTGTCCGAAGTGACCTGCCCCTGCGCGTCATCACAAAAAAAAAGGGTGGAAGCATTCGGAAAAGACTATAAAAATGGTGCATCGAACTCGGAAAGTACTACATCATGCATGAGCATAAAAGGGCAGTGAACGCCCAGGTATTGGCAGACTACACCGCCGAAATCCCAAAAGCAGGGAAGGCTGGAACCAATAAGGGAGACAGAGCGAAGGTAGATCCAGAATGGAAACTTCTTGCCAGTGGAACCCCAAGCGCAGAACATCAGGATGCTGGGATACCCCCTTGAGGGCCCGAAGGCAGAGAGGCCATAGAAACGATCAAATTTTGATTATCAGAAGTATTGGGCTGCCCGAGTATGGCAAAGCTAGGTATAATGACCTCGCACAAAAGGCGGAAAGATCCTGTTGGGAGAAACCTCGAAACCTAAGGGTCCCAAGAATCCTCATGAAGCGGCAGAAAGTGCAAAGGCATTCCCGACGATATTTCTTGATTAAGGGAAAACCATGCAGGCAAAGGTACGCAACTCCGTTATTACTATATATCGGTAAAACAGGTGCAGGACAATTCGTCTAGTAAGCTCGACGTGAAAATGGCCAAGGATGAGCCACCACCCGAAGACTGCCTTCTGAGTGGATAACCTCGGAAAGATTACACCGAGCCGCTCCTGACAGCACCCGAAGATGTGAAGTCGAGGACTACTTCACCGAGTGGGGCAGGGCAGGACTCCTAGCAACCATTGCATAGACAGTTCGTTTGGAAGAACATAATATGCTGATTTGGCATACCAACAATGGTGTTGGCCAAAAATGATTTCCAGTCTATAGACAAAGGATTTCAAGATCCATCATCAGCATGAGAAAGCACTTCGGCCTACTAGCTCAACTGTCGAGCAACAGACAGGCAAGGTTGCCAAAAGAGCTATAAAAAAGGACACCCTTCTCCCAGACAACAAAAAAGGGTGGAGAAAGCAAAGGGAAAAAGGCCAGGAAAATTTCCTATCGAACCAAAGAAACTCTCAATGGAGAGAAGAGGGGAAAGACCTTTCTCATTTATCTCCAGTACAAAGATGGAAAACCACGAAGGTTTTCCCAAGATCCCTAGGCCGAATAGGTCGGGAAAAGATGGAAAACCATGAGGGTTTTCCCAAGATCCCTTGGCCGAATGTGGTCGGGAAAAGATGGAAAATGACAAGTGTTTTCCCAAAATCTCTTGACCGCATGTGGCTAGGAAAAATCCCTTGACCGAATGTGGTTGGGAAAAGATGGAAAACCACGAAGGTTTTCCCAAGATCCCTTGGCCGAATGAGGTCAGGAAAAGATGGAAAAGGACAAGACCATGAGGGTTTTCCCAAGATCCTTTGGCCGAATGTGGTGGGGAAAATAATAGTAAGCGAGAAGTATTTCGCAGTTCCTTGACTGAATGTGGTCAGGATCATTGAAAAAGATCGTTCGAAATGTTGGCAGAGATTACTCAAAACACTTAGCCAAAATTATGAGAATTCACTAATCAGAATTTTGATACAGGAAAAAGGTTATAAAGAAAAGAAAAACACGAAGAGAAAGAAGAAGGAAAAAATCCCTAGGATATCTAGGGGGCCCCGGCGTCACGCGAAGCTCCAGCTCCTCTGCCTTTGGCTGACGTCTTCGGAAATAAGGCAGGTGATAGGTTGAGGAGCTCTATCTTTGACCAAGCCCACCGAGGACCCTCGGGAATATCCATGGGCGCCAAAAAAGAGAGGTCAAGGTCTGGATACTTCTTGTGAAACTGATGACTGGCTAGGCAGAAAATGTCCTGAAAAGCAACCTTCGTTGCCGGGACAGCTTTGTCCTTAGCCACGTCTAAGTCATCAGCCTCATTCTGAAGATCTGAGACTTCCTTCTGAAGGGTTGCAACCTCCTTCTCCAGTTCTTTCACCTTCTTCTTGTTCTTTGAGTCCTTCTTCAGCATATCGCCTCGGCACGGAGGTTAGCATTGTCCTCCTTCAGCATGCCGACCGCGGCTCAAAGGCTGGCATTGTCAGCAAGAGCCATCGCCAAGAGAGCGGTCTATTCTTCCTTCTCCTTTTTAATGGCTTCGTTGGCTGAGGTTAAGGTCACAACCTCCGTGCCAAGAATGGACATCTTGTGGGAGAAGTCTTTGATGAGGTCCTCCTGGCCCTTCAAAAACTCGTCTCGAATAGCAGCTACCTTCTCCCTGGCTATCCGGCTTAATTCGATACTGGCCAACGCCGATTCAGCGTGGAAGCGCTTGGCCATCGCCAGTTCATTCTCGGCCTGAACTAGCCCCGAAAACTACTCTGCCAGCCACACCCAAAGGTACGCAGTGTACCCCAAGAGCTGCAAAAGAAGGGACACTTAGCAAAATTTACAAGGGAAGCCAAAATACGGAGATAAGGAAGTGGGAAGAAAAGTAAAGGGACCAGGAGAGTTACACGGGCAGCGTGATTGGAAATCTTGGCCACAAGAGTACTCTCAGAGGCACACTCCTCGGAAACGGCCTTGGAGGAAGCTTGTGTTAGTATTGTGCCCAAAAAGCCAATCATGAGATGATTGTATTTTTTGCACATTGAGTCATGATATTTTATTGAGGCATTAATCCAGCAATTATGTTTGTTGTTTTGTTTCTGCGTAACGTAATAAGCATAACTGTAACCCTAGAATAATGATATTCTTAAACGCCCCTAGTCTAGTATTATTGTGGAGCGGGTTGCAATAATACATAATGACTAGCATATGTGGAGACTAATATGAGATATGTAGTCTACATATGGGTACAAGTTGGAGAACTTGTGTACTGGACCGACCCACCATGAGAACACTTCATGGATCGTTATATGAGTGTCATAAGTGATTCTCATAGTGATCATGGTATATGTAGTCCTTCGACCTAAGATCAGCAAGGTTCCCTACATGTGAGTCACATACTTTGATACTTTCCTTTGTTGCTCGTAACTGAGTGAACTTGAAGGAGGTCATTGGGTATGTCACATATCATGCGGAGGGATTTGTATGATCAAGATGGGATTTGTCCCTCCTATGTAACGGGAGTGATATCTTTGGGCCCCTTGATAGAGTGAGACTTAGAAAATGCATGGCCATGCTCCGATGAGTTGATATATGATATCAATGTCGTCAGTTTAAGTTGGTCTACTCGGTAATCAAGAAACCAAAGATTGGGCTATACGAGAGTGACACATTCCATGTCTCGTGCTTAGTCTTGATATCTTGGACAAAGGGACAATGGCATATATCGGTGATGATCATAAAGGTTTAGTCGATTCACCGACAATCTTGTCACTTGGGTAGCAATGATGTGTTGCTAGACACCGCTCATTGCTTATGATCATAAATGTGATTTATGATCATTGCCAACAAGGCAAGAGCCTATTGGGTCGCACACATAGAGCTATTTGGATCATTAGAGTGCATGGGCTAATTATTTGGGTTATGGTTTCACTTTAATTTCGTATTAATAATGGGCCCAAGAGTTGAGCCATTATTAAGCCCGAAATTAAATCCTAATTGGATTAGGGCTTTTGAAACCCATTAGGCCTGGAAGTTGAGTCTCACTATAAATACAACTTTTAAGTGAGAAATTCGCAGGTCTCCTTGCCCTAGCCTCCCAAAAGGACAGCCACACTCTTCTCTTCCAATTCCTTGGAGGACGCAAGCTAGCACTGCGAGCGCAAGAGAAACGCATCTGCCGGGACGTGGTGGAAGCGTGGTGATCCCGAGAGGCTCGTGTGGATACCATAGAGAGCCTGAACACGTCAACTGTTCAGGTTTTGTGATTCGACTCTACAGTTGAGTGAGAGATCTCAACCGAAAATTAGGTATGAAATTTTCGAACACCCGGTTTACCCCGTTTCACTTGGATCCTGGAGGGTTTCGGTTAAATTCCGCTGCGCTGTTTGGCTCCCGAAACCCAACAGCTTGGGTGAGCATGCCCCTTGCCATCTGGCGAGCCATTTCCCGAGAGTCTTCGGAGACAGATTCATGTCCCAGATGAAAAGACCAGAATGGCTCCCATGGGATTTTGTCCCTCGGGATAAGAGAGTCCCGAAAAGCCCATCTTCTGGCGTGATCAGTTACCTAGACTGGGGGAGCCAAATCCTCTAAAAAAATGAAGACGTGAAATAGATAAACACCCTCAGTCATGAAAATAGAAAGTGCAGAAAAAAAGGGAGCAAGAGGCAAAATGATTCCTTGGCCGAATGTGGTCGGGAAAAGATGGAAAACCACGAGGGTTTTCCCAAGATCCCTTGGCCGAATGTGGTCTGGAAAAGATGGAAAACGACAAGTGTTTTCCCAAAATCTCTTGACCGAATGTGGCCGGGAAAAATCGCTTGATCGAATGTGGTCGGGAAAAGATGGAAAACGAAAGTGTTTTCCCAAAATCTCTTGACCGAATGTGGTCGGGAAAAGATGGAAAACGACAAGTGTTTTCCCAACATCCCTTGACCGAATATGGTGGGGAAAAGATGGAAAACCACAAAGGTTTTCCCAAGATCCCTAGGCCAAATGTGGTCGGGAAAAGGTGGAAAACCACGAAGGTTTTCCCAAGATCCCTTGGCCAAATGTGGTCAGGAAAAGATGGAAAACCACGAGGGTTTTCCCAAGATCCCTTGGCCAAATGTGGTGGGGAAAAGATGGAAAACGACAAGTATTTTCCCAAAATATCTTGACCGAATGTGGCTGTGAAAAATCCCTTGACCGAATGTGGTCAGGAAAAGATGGAAAACAACAAGTGTTTTCCCAAAAACTCTTGACCGAATGTGGTCAGGAAAAGATGGAAAACGACAAGTGTTTTCCCAACATCCCTTGACCGAATATGGTCGGGAAAAGATGGAAAACCATGAAGGTTTTCCCAAGATCCCTAGGCCGAATGTGGTCGGGAAAAGATGGAAAACCACGAGGGTTTTCCCAAGATCCCTTGGCCGAATGTGGTCGGGAAAAGATGGAAAACAACAAGTGTTTTCCCAAAATCTCTTGACCGAATGTGGCCGGGAAAAATCCCTTGACCGAATGTGGTCGGGAAAAGATGGAAAACGAAAAGTGTTTTCCCAAAATCTCTTGACCGAATGTGGTCGGTAAAAGATGGAAAACGACAAGTGTTTTCCCAACATCCCTTGACCGAATGTGGTCGGGAAAAGATGGAAAACCACGAAGGTTTTCCCAAGATCCCTAGGCCAAATGTGGTCGGGAAAAGATGGAAAACCACGAAGGTTTTCCTAAGATCCCTTGGCCAAATGTGGTCGGGAAAAGATGGAAAACCACAAGGGTTTTCCCAAGATACCTTGGCTGAATGTGGTTGGGAAAAGATGGAAAACCACGAAGGTTTTCCCAAGATCCCTTGGCCGAATGAGGTCGGGAAAATATGGAAAACGACAAGACCACGAGGGTTTTCCCAAGATCCCTTGGCCGAATGTGGTCGGGAAAATAATAGTAAGCGAGAAGTATTTTGCAGTTCCTTGACCGAATGTGGTTGGGATCATTGAAAAAGATCGCTCGAAATGCTGGCAGAGATTACTCAAAACAATTCGCCAAAATTATGAGAATTCACTAATCAGAATTTTGATACAGGAAAAAGGTTATAAAGAAAAGAAAAACATGAAGAGAAAGAAGAAAGAAAAAAGCCCTAGGATATCTAGGGGGCCCCGGCGTCACGGGAAGCTCCAGCTCCGCTGCCTTTGGCTGACGTCTTCGGAAATGAGGTAGGTGACAGGTTGAGGAGCTCTATCTTTGACCAAGCCCACCAAGGACCCTCGGGAATATCCATGGCCGCCAAAAAAGAGAGGTCAAGGTCTGGATACTTCTTGTGAAACTGATGACGGGCTAAGCAGAAAACGTCCTGAAAAGCAACCTTCGTTGCCTGGACAGCTTTGTCCTTAGCCACGTCTAAGTCATCCACCTTATTCTGAAGATCCGAGACTTCCTTTTGAAGGGTTGCAACTTCCTTCTCCAATTCTTTCACCTTCTTCTTGTTCTTTGAGTCCTTCTTCATCATATCGACCACGGCGCGGAGGTTAGCATTGTCCTCCTTCAGCATGTCGACCTCGGCTCGAAGGCTGGCATTGTCAGCAAGAGCCATCGCCAAGAGAACGGTCTCTTCTTCCTTCTATTTTTTAATGGCTTCATTGGCTGAGGTTAAGCTCACAACCTCCGCGCCAAGAACGGACATCTTGTGGGAGAAGTCTTTGATGAGGTCCTCCTGGCCCCTCAAAAACTCATCCCGAACAGCAGATACCTTCTCCCTGGCTATCTGGCTTAATTCGATATTGGCCAACGCCGATTCAGCGCGGAAGCGCTTGGCCATCGCCAGTTCATTCTCGGCCTGAACTCGTGCCAAAGACTGCTCTGCCAGCCACACCCGAAGGTACGCACTGTACCCCAAGAGCTGCAAAAGAAAGGACACTTAGCAAAATTTACAAGGGAAGCCAAAATACGGAGATAAGGAAGTGGGAAGAAAAGTAAAGGGACCAGGAGAGTTATACGGGCAGCGTGCTCGGAAATCTTGGCCACAAGAGTACTCTCGGAGGCGCACTCCTCGGCAACGGCCTTGGAGGAAGCTTGGGTGAGCATGCCCCTTGCCATCTGGGGAGCCATGTCCCGATAGTCTTCAGAGAACAGATTCATGTCCTCCGTGAAAGACCAGAATGGCTCCCTTGGGATTTTGTCCCTCGGGATAAGAGAGTCCCGAAGAGCCCGTCTTCGGGCGTGATCAGTTACCCAGGCTGGGGGAGCTAAATCCTCTGAAAAAACAAAGACGTGAAATAGATAAACACCCTCAGTCATGAAAATAGAAAGTGCCGAAAAAAGGGGAGCAAGAGGCAAACCGGGCAGAACCCCGGCAGTGTCCTCGTCAGAGTCGGGGATCTCTTCCATGACAGCAGGAACCTGTTTCCCTTTATCCCTGCGGCGTTTCTCTAATTCCTCAGTAGTAGAATCACCTGCTAAAGTACTTAAAGGGATCACTGAGGCGGTAGGACTTGGAACGGTGGCAACAATAAGCGTCCCCGCAGGAACCTCAGCAGAAATTTCTGCCCCGATAGGAGTCTCAGCCGGGATGGAAGTTGCGATGACGTGTTCAGTCCCCGCCGCATCCCCTGGGGGTGGAAGAAGGGAGTCCTTCTTCATCTTCTTCGTTGCCGAAGATGGCCCGCTTCCAGAAGTCTTGTGCCTCTTTGTAGCACCCTTCTTCGTCTGTTCTCCTTTCTCGGTCTGACCAAGAAAGAGGCACTTATAGTAGGCAGCAGACTCGTCACTCATTTCTAAAAAAGAATATCAAGTTTAAGGCTACAAAGACAAAGAATGCTGAAATTTTTGAAAAGAAATTCACTTTCAAAAGAGGGAGACATAAGAGGATGCCCGATCTCGGGAGTGGACGAAGAAATGGCAGGACAAGAAGAGGAGCGACTTCGGGACAGAGGAAAATGACCTCGGGAAACCGAAAACCAAAAAACCAAAGGAACTCTGAAGCAAAACTCAACAAAAGCCTTGCCAAAATCTGGATTTTTGGACGCTGTCGTGAAAAATAGCCGAAAATTGCTCCACCGTAAGAATTCGCCGGAAAATGGAGAAAAGACAGAGAAAAGGCTCTAGAACAGACGAGAGCTAAAAATAAAGAGTGAGGCAAAAATGAAGCGAAAGATGTTTATATAGAGCAAGAAGGGGCACAACCGCCACGCGGAGGCAAAACGATGCCATAATTGCCCCTCACACGCGAAAAGCTGCGCCTTTCCAAGCCATCTCTTGCCACGTGCCACCCATCGCGAGAAACCTGGGCACGCTTTCTGATATTCTGAAAACCCAGACGCATCACCCAGAACTGACACACCTGGTTTCAAGACGTGATGGTTCGCTGGCCAATGGCAGGAAAAATGAAAAAGTTAGGAGAAATTGGGCACCTCGAGAAACGCCAAAAGAACACCAAAAGACAAACAGGTGGCATTTACCCGAACAAAGCACATCCCTTGGGTGGCAAATGACACACTCCGAAGTTCTGAAAATAGCCCACAAATGAAAGCATCAGCCGAAGTATCCTTTTCGACTTTCCGAATGGGGGCATGTGATGACTGAAGTGTGACCACCTCGGTAGAACGTCGGTACCTACCTCAGGAAATCAACGGACCATCCCCTCGCGAGGGCGACCGAACTAACCTCGGAAACTGGTGATGCCCCGAGGTACCAGCCTAACTCCAGGAAAGGCCCCCATTACGAGGACGGACTTCGACCTAGGGGACCTCAGAGGCGCAGTAGAAGTCACCTAAGAGCCTCTGACACTTCGCCCGTACGCCTTGTACGGGCGCCCTCACATGAGCTCTGCCAAAGTGACACGCCCCCGTCTTGTCATGTCGGGGTGCGATTGTTGCAGCTCATGGCTCGAGGAGCCTGCAGGCGGCCAAGGAATCCCATGCCCAGCAGTACAGGCATCATCCAACCATACACTTGCCACAATCTTAAAGGCTCATTTCCTCCTCTAAATACGCCAGGCACATGGCCATAAAGAAGGGCAGAGACTCAGGCTCTGGCTCCAGCTAAAAGGGAATAGGACAGAGAGAGGCTAGAAAACGGGGGACACTCTCTCCTCTTCGCCTAAATACTCTCCCTCCGGACCGAAGAAAGATACGCCAGGTATACGTCTCTTGTTCTTATTACGGTGTTTCCCACTGAAAAAAGGCACTGACTTGGGCGTCGGAGGTCCCTCCCCGGAAAAAGATTCCGGGGACCTCCTGACCATTGTCTTCTGAGTGTTCCAGCCTGGCATCCCTGGAAGATCTTCATTTCGGGCCTTTTACCACGCCGTTGGAGCTTCACGTCACCTCCTCGACACGGGACCAAGGAGCTGCTGGCCATCACTTGAGGCGATCCACCCAGGACGCCAATTTTTCCCCAGGGCCCCTGCTGCCTTCATCACCGTACATAGCGGAGATGTCGGTCCCGAACAATCGGACCGCATCAAGTAGGTGCCAATTTTTGTGATGAAGGTGGTTTTTTCTTCATCTTGAAGGTTCATCTGGATTTGATGATACCCGTTGAAGGCATCGATGAAATTGAGAAGACCGTATTCAGCCGTTGAATCCACAAATTGGTCCATGGCTGGCAAAGGGTAGGAGTCCTTTGGATAGGCATCATTCAGGTTACAAAAATTGATGCACATTCAGAGCTTTTTTCTCCCTTATTTTGTGGCGATAACCACATTGCTGAGCCATTCAGGGTATTTAACTTCTCTTATTACCCCTGTTACCACCTCACAAAATGGGAGAATTACAAGTGTGTCATAATGGCTAAAAACCATTATATTGTGTAATTCTCACCATAGTGATTGAAGTGTGGGGGCTAAAGGCATGATCAACACCTACTTAAAGGTGTTCCAAGTTGGTAACTTGGCCCCCAAGAAAAGCCTTAAGGATTGCTTGTTTGTTAAGCAACCTATGGATTTTTTTGTAAGATTTTGGAAACTCGGGTACTCAATTGTAAAACTCTTGAGAAAGAGATTTGGAGAGTTATGAGAAGGATATGAATGGTATGAAAGTGCTATTGGAGGACCAAATTGCACATGGAAGACAACTAAAGACAAAGAAAACATAAAAAGGTATAAAGGACCTAAGTGTTCTAGTGTAAGCCTTATGATGTGTATGTTTTTTACTTAAGTCAAATGGAGCAATTTGGAGTTTTCCCACCATGGGGGAGGCAGCCAAGGCTTGATAATTAGTCAACAATGGTGGGTACATGTGTACCAATGAGTTTATGATAAAGAGACCATAATTAATGAGAAGGAAAATGACATAAAGCAAGGTTAAGCTTGTTAAGTGTCTTTTGTGCCCTTAAGCTCAATTAAGGCCATTTAAGTGGCCAAATCACTTATCCCACTCAAGGGATGGCTGGCCAAAGCATGGAAAGAAAGTCAAATGTGGGCCAAGAAATTAAGACTAAGAAGCCATGGTCTTGTAGCAAGGAAAATGACATAAAGCTTAATTAAGGCTATTAAGTGTGTTTTGTGCACTAAAGTCTTTATAAGTGGTTACCTTTGTCTTTATCTCCCACATTTGGTCTCTTCCAGCAAAAAAATGCAGCATCTGCAGCCCACACTTCTTCCATAGCCACCATACCTCCAAGATTAAAATTGAAGGCAAAAAGAAAGCAAGAAAGGGCAATTGGAAGCTATGTGGTGCTAAGACTTGGGCGCACCTAGGATCAAGCTCCAATTTCAGCATACACTCAAAGTAAGGGTTCTCTTGCTCTCATGGACTATTTTCTACAATTTTCAAACATCCATGGAGCTAGGGGCTAAGCTTGGAAGAGAGCCATGAGCTTGATGAACCAAGCTTAGTGAGGGGGGTGCACTTATTGAAGGTTTTGTGACCTATTGTCAAGTGCACGAACATGGCAGTAAAATGAGGGTTTCTAGAGCCCAAATTTAGTACTAACTACTGTTAAAATCCTCTGATGACCAAGCATTAGCTTGAGGAGGGCTGCCATAGTGATTTGGTTATGTTTGTTATGTGTTTTATGGACTAACCTATGGTATATTGTTACTGCTTCATTTCATGTGTTTGTTTGTTGTGAATGGATGCTGCATTTGGTTGCTATATCTTGTATATATGCATTTTTTTTTGTTTTAATTTCTTTGGGTGCAGGTTTTAATGAGGGTCACATTGCCTACTGAATCCAAGTGTTACCCTTACTAAGTTTCTTAATGAAACTTAGTCCCCTCAATTCTGTCATTTCAGGTTTAGCAGAAAGATCACCTTCAAACTAACCTTTTTGGTTTGATTTTTGATCTTAAATTTCAGGTACATGAACTTCCAGAAGTCTAGATATGATCTGGAAATTTTGGTGATTTTAGGAACGCATTTGCTATTTTTAATGGTGGTACTTACTGTGTTGTGCAGCAGCTGTCCAGTATCCTGTTTTTGGAGTCCATTGTGTCTCAGGACCTCCTGTAACCTAGGGTGAATATTTAGCTGTGTTAAGACCATATTTTAGTGCATGTATGCATTTACATGTAGTGTATGTAAAATGAGACAATTATGTGAACATTTGAGTAATGTTTTGGCTATGTAAGTGATGTGGTGCAAAGCTGCCTAAGTGTGAATGATGGGCTGCTTACTTGAAAATACTGTTTTTGCCACATAAAGTTATTAAAATAAAGGGAATTTAATTCATATGTATAATTTACATATATGGGATAGCCTTGGAGGGCTTTCCCCTTGTGAATGAAGTGTTTGCATGGTTTGGAAAAATTGTATGGGCAAAATGGTCCAAAAGTTGCCAGAATTTCAACTTTGGACCTAAAGTTTAATATCTCCCCGTGTAGAATGAATCTTGGTATAAAATTTTGACCACACCTAGAGTACATCTAGAGGGTTAACAGGGCTTTGGAATTTCTAGATTTAGAGCCCTGTAGCCAAAGGTATGATATTGCAAATTTGGCTGAGTTACTATTCATTTGGTCAGAATGTTGTAACGAACTTAAAAAATCCATAACTTGGTCCATAGGTGGGCTATTGATGGAAAAAAAAATTGCTTGATTTTCTCTAAGTCTTTACTTGGTAATGGATTAAATAAAATGGTGGGCTATGTGGCTAGAATGATACAGTTTATTAGTTGAAGTTACAGGTGCAGTAGCTGGCCACTAGAACTTAACAAGATTGCCTAATGTATGGAAGCGAAAACTAAGACTTGTGCTAGTGTTTTCCTTCTTAGCTACCATGGTATGCATAAATGTAAATATGTGTGCTATGGTTAGACCAATATGCATGTATTTACATAGTGCTCAAGATGGTCACTTGAGTATGTACACGAGGGGTGTTGTTCTGATGACCTACAGGACACACCAAACCTGGGAGTTTAAAAGCACAGTTTTTTCACCATAACTGGACTACCCTAGAGTGGGTAACAACCACTGCCTCAATCAGGTGCTTAACCTCAGCTTTAACGAAGGAGTTCTTATGAGCTGATAGGTTTCATTTTTTCTGCCGAACTGGCCTTGCGTCAGGGCGTAATTTGAGGCTATGGTGGATTATGCTGAGGTCTACCCCAGGCATGTCTTTCGGGGAGTAGGTGAATAGATCTTTGTTCATTAACAAGAAAGATACAAGCCTATCTTTGTCACCCTTGGCCAATTTTTTCCCTAGTCGGGTGGTCCGGCCGGTGATCAACTCTACATCTTCTGTTTCTACTCTTTCCAACTCTTCTATTCCCTCCCCTGTTTTCTCTTTGCCTATTATGATTGCTCTTTCAGTAGTCGAATTCTGTACTTGGACCTATGCCTGTCTTTGTCTAGCCTTAGTGAAGATTCTCCTGACTTCGGCTTGGTCAAAGAAGATCTCTGCATCTCCTTCTTTAGTTGCAAAGGTGACTGTTAAGTACTCCACATCCGGGTGGATGTGGAGATTGCCTTGAGTTTGCCTTATGAGGATGGCATTGTATGATGAGGAAACATCAATGACAATGAATCTGGTCATAATGGAGGCGAACAGTTCCTCCTGACTCTGAGGTGAGGTCCCTTTCAGCGTTAGGGGCAGATCGATGTATCGAGGGCTAGGAGCTCGGATGGCCCTACCCCAAAGGTGGGGGAATTGACTATGTTGAGGTCACCTTTTGAGATGCCTAATTTAGGTAGTAGGTGCGAGAAGATGACGTTGGTGTTGGAGCCGTTGTCCAGGAGTACTCTTTTGACGTCCCAACTCCCTATTCTTGCCATGACAAGGAGTGGGTCATCATGGGGGAACTTCATAGTGGATCCATCTTTGCGAACAAGCCTGTTTGGCAGGTTCCCATACTCCATTACGGAGATTTCTCTTATCTTTCTTTTCCTCTCAGCTGAGGGTATCCCTGTACTGATGGTTTGGATGACCCCTGCCGGTGGCGGCGGATTCTTTTGAGGACTTCTGTCCTGACGTCTGTCGGAATCATAGTCCTCCTCGTCCCCCCTTCTTTGTTCCTCCTTTCTTCCTTTCAGAGAAGGCATCTGTAAGTACCGGCAAAGTTGGCCCTGCTTTATCAGGGACTCGATATACTTCCTTAGCTAGAAGCAATCTTCGGTGTCATGGCCATGATCTCAGTGGAATTGGTAGAACTTCTTCATGTTCTTCTTATTTTCCGAGGTTATGGCCGTTGGCCTTCGAACAGTAGTCCCTTACCTTTCTAAGGCCATGAGAATGCTGGCCCTGGTGGCGTTCAGGGGAGTGAACATCATTGGCCTTTTACCCCTTTGCTTTTGGGGCCTTCCTTTAACCTCATTCTGGTGGCGAGGCTGGTGGCTTGGTCCTTCGGACCGAGGGTGTTCCGCCTTTGGTGCCCCCATTCTAAGTTCTTCGCCATCATGTGCTGTTCGGCCCTTCGGTAAAACTCCCTCAAAGTGTCTAGAGGGTCCTTAGAGAACTCATAGAAGAGCTGGGAGTTTCTCTGAAGTCCTCTTATCATTGCGAGGATGCCAATCTCAGGCCGAAAGTCGGGCACAGTTAGTGCTTCTCGATTGAAGATTTTGACGTAGTCGTGAATGGTTTCCCCACTTCACTGTGCTATGTTGAACATCTGCATCGGCATCTTGGCCATTGGCTTGCTGCCAATGAATTGCTGGGTGAAGGCAGTAGACAACTCTTGGAAACTAAGCAAGGTTCCATGAGCCAGGGAGTTATACCATGCCATCGCCGGACCGGAGAGGATCACCTCGAAGCATTTGCATATAGTAGCGTCATCCGCGCCGTGGAGCACCATACTTCGCTTGTAATTTGTTAGGTGCACCTGGGGGTCGCTGTCATACCTCACTCAGGCCCTAGCCTATAAGTTTCTAGTTTAACTCACAAGCCCAACTCCAAAACTAACTCTCTCTAATTCGGCCAAGCAAGCAATGGCAACATTAAGTCTTATTTTCTTCAGGTGAGAAAGCCTGGGAGGTGGCCCAGGAGGCTCTAACACAAATCCATTAATTACTTGCAGCAGATGCAAGGCCCAACACCACTAACTTGCACATCAAGCAAGGTTTTAATTGATTACTTGCATAACAAGCAAGGCAATACTTAATAGAATTTTGAGTGCATATTTGGTGTGCAATCAAGTGTGCTACCTATATGACAACCAAGAAGCCACATTATTGGTTTTGGCTTTGAAATTACAAGTTAATATGCATGTGTTCTTCTCAGCCAACATAGGTACACATGGAGGTTCACATCAACATACTCAAGCATAAGTCCATAATCATACTTAAAGGTGCCAAACATTGGCCCATAACATTCAACATCTATATACAAGCACAAAACCAACCATAAGTCCACACATAACTTGGCATTCAAGTCCAACAAAACCATCACCAATCTAGGCATCCAAGACTACATATATGTACACTCCAAAAAGGGTAGTCTACCTAGCACCTAACATGGCTACATGCCATGAGTCCATAAGTTGTCCATGCCAAGTTAAATACAGACCGAGACCATTAGTGGTCAAACAGAACCTTAAGGATCCCATACAGAAGTACACACTGCAACACCAACCCAATTGCCTGATTCATTGTCATGAATGCAAACACTATGATCAGAGCCAAAGTCCAAGTATCCATAATGCTTTCCTAGACAGGTCCCCCACACTACAGCCTGCAAACTTAACTCATAAGTCTCGGCCAACAAGATATAAGACTTGTAATGAACCAAATTCACTAAGCCAAGCATCCATTGGCACATACCTTGGAAAATAAGCAAGCTAGTACTAAGCACAAGCACAAAGCAAGTTAGCACTACTCAGGCCGAATGTCTTTTCCTAAAAAACAAGTGGGATGGGCAGTGAGTATAACTCAGTAGGATTCACTTATATACACGACTCATTAAGAGTCTATTTAGTTAAGCTGAGTATTCACTCAAAGCTTAACTTCCCATTAGCTCAACATACCTACAAAACAAACACAAAGACAAGGAAAACCAAGCATATACATATACATGATAAATGACCATGGCATATAATACACAATATCATAAGTTGGGTTAGCAAGCACAAGGAGAGCACCAAAGCACACAATAACACACACACACACCATATAGTGCTCTTGCCCAATATACCATACATGTACCCATGTGCATTTCTGCACACAAAACACCATCAAACATTCCACTTCCACTTAGAGCTCCAAAATGCTAAGCAAATAGGCCACATTTACTAGCATTTCTAGTACATGTACATTAGTTAATTAGCTAATCAACAAGTAAACCGAATGTATTCTCAATAGCCCATCAAGTAACTAAGGTCATTTGGCAAATTTTAACCATCACTTAGCCACTCTAAACACTTGAACCATGGTAATTCACCAAGCATAATCAAGTGTTAGTGAACCCTACCTCAAAATAGCTTTCGGCCACAAAGCCAACTTTCAATGCACAAGTGTTCTTCACTCAAATAGCCTACCATAACAACAAATAGGCATCAACAACACTTACTCATGGATCGACTACCATGTATTCAATGAAGAACACCAAACTACACTCGTTCAAGCTCTCGGCCAAAATGCCCAATTCCATACATTAATGTTCTTCACTAAATTAACCCAACATATAACCATCTAGCCATTAATAAACCTTGTTCATGGCACAATTACCATGTAATCAAAGGAAGAACATGGAATTTACCTCCAAGCAAGCATTCGGCCAAGTACCCACTTTAGTATCTTGATGTTCTTCACTGAGTATAGCCTATCACAAGATCAAATAGGCATCAATAACCCTTTATCATGGATTAATTTCCATGGAAACAAGGAAGAACATCAAGCTAGCTCATTTATCACTTTCGGCCAACACTAAACTTGCAAACCAATACATCACTTGCTCATTTAGCTTAACACAACATCAATTGAGCAGTTAAATTCCTTGTTCATGGAAGAATTACCATGGAATCAAGGAAACACAAGCATTACCTCAAAACCCTAGCTTGAATGGCTCAGCCTTCCTTGAATTTCCAAGAACCAAAGCTTGAATCCAAGTGAACATACGTCGAAACAAGTCTTCCAAGCTTGAATTCTTCAAGTGCTCTCAAATTTGCTTGACTTTAAGACCAATTTTTGGATGAACACTCATGAACAAGCTCTCGACCAAGACAAGAGCAAGACAACCCAAAATGGCAAAATAAATGGCCTTAGTTAAGTCCGGCCATAGGACACTTGTCTTAAGTTGGCACTTATGCTAACTCTCGGCCCCAACTTAATTGCATGAATCAATGGAGCCCTTGAGTTCTCATGCCTACAATGCCGCCACTAGAACATGTGTCTAATTTGACATTTAAGTCATTTCATGGCCTATAATGCCATGCACACATCAAACACAAGTACCAAAGTGCCATAATTCCCATGTATAACCGGCCATGTAACTAGAATTTGTTCTAGTTAAGCAAACTAGAATAATAATGGTTTATGCCTTAATGGAAGACAAGACATGACTAGTAATCATTGTTGTCCACCAAACTTGGTCTAGTCTTGCACTAGTCATCAAATAAACTTACATGGCCAAAATCTCCATCTCAAAGTTGATAGTTTTAATTGTACCACTCATCTAAGTGTACAATTTGGTCCCCTTTCTTTGTTTTCTGCCTGTTTTTCCCATAGTCCAATTTCTATGTGCAGTTAAGCCCTAAAGGTTTCCAGCTTTGCACATAGACCACTGTACTAGTCCCATAGTCCTCACATCAGTCTTCTTTGTTTTGTTCATGCTTCTTGGCCTAAGCCAAGCACTTAGGAGGTTAGCCTAACAGTCGCTACACCCGTCATAGGTTTCCAGGCGTGGCAGCCTGAAGTCACTAGGCATAGGCGCCTCTACCACTTCCCGCACAAAGGGCGACTCTTCTCCAGTATAAGCATCAGACAATCTTGACCAGACTGGTTTTCAGGAGATCTGCCTCTCAACCTTTTCCATTCTTCCAAGGATCTTCTACAGAAAGGCAGCTGTGTTAGCTTCCCCTTGCTGCCTGGTGTTCGCCGGTAATGGCGAACTTCTTCTTCTTGTCATAGAATAACTTTAGCGGTGAGGAGACTGGGACCTTCAGTACGGGGATGGACTCCGCCAGTGGGGGGTCCTAGTCTCATTTGGGGCCCTTTCTCCGGTGGGTTGTGCCCTGGGAGGGGCATCTTCCATAAAAGATGTGTCGAGAAAGTCTTCACTCCTGGAACTCTAGTGGGTGGACCCCGAGCTTCTCTCCCAGGGTGCTACTGAGGAGGAGGCCCTTCGGACCTGTTAGGGGTAAGGCCACATCCGGTCGAGTTGCTGAGTTACTTCAGCGATGATGGAGCGCTGGAAGTCTCACAAGAAGCCCATCGTCACTGTTAGAGGGTGATCGTCCTCTAGCAAAGAGTTCCTACCGTGGGCTGCTGGGTCGTCGGTTGAGCCTCCGGTGCAGAGGAGGACTTCAGGAGCCCTTTGTCTTTTGAGCGCCGAGTCTCTACGACGGTGACCTGGGAAAGGTTTCCTACAGACGGCACCAAATGATGGCCTTTGGCATCATCGTTGTGTGACTTGGTGAGCGTGGAGTAGGAATTTGTGACAGGAGAACGCCTGGATGAAGAACCTCCGACGGGAGAAGGACTGCAAGGATTCAAAAAGACGGAGGTCTGGAGGTCCACGTAGTGTTTTTCCGGGGGAGGAGCCTCCGACGCCCAAGTTAGTACCAGAGATAAGTAAGGAGTAGAGAGGTTTTCCCTTGGAGAGTCTGATCTGTTAGGCACCTCCTATGTGCTTGGCTTAGGCCAAGGAGAACCAAGGAAAATGAGAGAAAACAGAAAGGGAAGAAAGAAGAGCCATGGAGACTAGCAGAATGACTTATGTGCAAAACTGGAAACTATCAGGACTTAGTTGCACATGGAAAACGTACTATGGGAAAGCTGACAGAAAACTGAGAAAGGGGACCAAACTGTGCACTAAGTTAAGTGGTATAAGTGAAACCACAAGTTTAAAGATGGCATTGTTGGCCATGCAAAGTTCTATAATGGCTAGCGCAAGACTAGACCATTTGTGGGGGACAACAATGATTACTAGTCAAAATCTTGTCTACCACTAGTGTACTATTCACTAGTTAGTAGTTAAACTAACTAGTCTTTATGTTAGTTACATGGCCGGTCATGCATGGGTGCTTATGACGCCTTGGTACTTGTGTTGTTTATTTGCTTGGCACTTTGAGCCATGTGTGGACTTAAGTGCCCATTTAGACACAAGTTTGAGTGGCGGCCTTGTGCATAAGTGGACTTAAGGGCTATATTGCGCCATGCAAAGAAATGGAAGTGAAATTGGCATTTTGGCTAACTAAAGCCAATGACTTTCGGCCGAAACTAGCCTAAGTCCATTTGCTTCATTTCGGGCTTCCTTGCCTTTGCTAAACCGAGAGCATTCTTGAGAGAGCTCCTTCACAATCTTGTCTTGATTTCAAGAACCTTGAAGCCATTTGAAGAATTCAAGCTAGGAAGGCTTGTCTCGGCATAAGCTCACTTGGAATCAAGCTTTGTTTATGAAGAAATGGTGAAGGGCCGAGCCATTTGAGCTAGGGTTCTTGAGGTAACCTTGGTATTTCCTTGAATCCATGGTATTTATTTCCATGAACAAGGATTTTGAATGCTCATACGTTGCTAAGCTTGGAGATTAAAGCAATTGAATTATTTGGTGGAAAACCTAGTTATGGCCGAATATGATGAACATGTGTTCTCGGTGTTCTTCTTGGAATTCATGGAAATTAATCCATGTGTGATGCTTGTTGATGATCATTTCACCTTGTGATAGGTTGTTTGGGCGAAGAACACCAAGATTGCGCAAGTTAGTGCTTTGGCCGAAAGTATATTTTGAGGTAACCCATGTTCAACCTTTGTTTACATGGCATTAACGCCATGAACCATGCTTAATGATGCATTGGTAGATGTGTGTGGCATTGGATTGAATGAAGAACATGTATATGTGAAATGGGCACTATGGCCGAAAGGGTGGAAATGGTGTTTACATGTATTTTGCTTAGTTACATGGTAATTGTGCCATGAGTAAGCTTATTAGTTGTTTGACTACTCATTTGGTGTAATGGAATGTTGAGTAGTACCATGAGATAAAAATGTGTGCTTTGGCCGAAAGCTTGAAATTGGAGTGAAATGGTATATTTCACTTGGTTACTTGGCATTAATGCCATGGTTGTTGTTTATTGGAGATTATAATGGCTCATGGTATGTGAGATTAATGGGCAGCTTATGTTTAAGTATTTTGGCTTATATGGCCGAGAGCTTCAAAGTGTTGGGTGATAGTGTCTTTCATTGAAATCATGGTATTTGATCCATGGGTTATGTTGTTAATGATTATGCCTTATTATGGTAGGCATTGAGGTTGAAAGGCACTTGGACACTTGAAGTTTTATTGGAGACCGAGAGCTTGAGGTAGGGTTCACTACACTTGAGTTCGCTTGGTAATATATGCCATGGTTCAAGTGTTAAGGTGGCTAAGTGATGGTTAAAATTTGCCATGTGATCTTAGTTACTTGATGGGCTTATTGGTTATATTTGGTTGCAATGTTGATTAGCTAATTGACTATGGTACATGTACTAAAAATGCAAGTGAATGTGGCCTATTTGCTTGGCATTTTGGGAGCTCCATATGGAATGTTATTGGTAAGATTATGTGCAAGGATTGCACACGGGTACATGTATGGCTTATATGGCCGAGAGCAACAATGTGAAGTGTGTGTGAGTACTTGTGTGCTTTGGTGATTTCTTGTGCATGCTAACCCCATTATGGTTATTTGTATATGGTTATACTTGCTTTTCTTGTCTTTGTGTTTGTTTTGCAGGTTGAGCTAATTAATTGGAGGTTAAGCCTTGAGTGTTCACTCGGCTTAACTAAATAAACTCTTTAAGAGTTGGGTATAATGAAGTGAATCCTACTGAGTTAAACTCACTGCCCATTCTCCATTTTTTTTTTCAGGCAAGGATATTCAGCCTGAGTAGTGCTAAGCTGCCTTGTGTGTGCACTTAGTGTTTATTTGCTTTGTTACTAAGGTATGTGCCAATGTGTGCTTGGCTTGACACTTTAGAATTACTTGCAAGTCTTATTGTGAGTTGGCCGAGACTTATGGTTTAAGCTTGCAGGCTGTAGAGTGGGAACTGTCTAGGGGAGCATGGATATCTGGACTTTAGCTCTGGTTTTGCTTTTCACCTTTATGACCATGAACATGGCCGTGGGCTTGGTGTTGCAGTGTGTGCTTTTGTATGGGATCCTTAAGGTGATGTTTGAGCACTAGGAGTTTGGTCTCGGTCTGTATATAACTTGGCATGAACAACTTATGGGTGCTTGGCATTATTAGCCATGTTATTTGCTAGGTAGACTACACTTTTGGTTGTGTATATTGTAGTCTTGGATACCTAGATGGTGATGTTATTTTGAGAACCTTGTATGCCAAGTTATGTATGGGAGTATGAATGATTATATGTATGCATATGTGTTATAAGCATTATGGGCCAAGGCTTGGCACTTTTGAGTGTTGTTAATGGCATGACCTTGCAAGTTTTATGGTGCACCTTTGTATGTATGTTTGATGGCCGAGAGCTACATGCATTACTCCTTGTGGTTTTCCAAACTTAAACCAACATTGTGGGCTTCTTGGTTGCCATGTAGGTAGCACACTTGATTGCACACCAAGTATGCACTAGAAGTTGCATTATTTGTTGCCTTGCTTGTTATGCAAGAAAATGGTTTGGGCCTTACTTACGCTGCAAGTAACCACCTCCCAGGCCCATTACCTTAAGAAAATAAGACTTAAAGTTAGTTCCTTTGGGTTAGGCCGAGAGCTAGTTACCCAGTTTTTAGTTTGGGCTTGTGAGTCAGGTTTGGGACTTACAGGCCAGGGCTTGTGTGAGGTGTGACACGATCCCCTTACCTGTGGCATTTCCTAAATATTTATAGGGAGGTGAACAGGAGAAGTTCGTTTGCCATAGCCTGCCCAGAGCATGACACGTGTTCCGTCAGATGCGATCTGTACCTTCAGGTAGAGGGGGAGCATCTAGCCGACCATAGGCCGCCTGGCTAGGAGCTTAGGTCGTACGAGGGCGTCGTGTGAGAAAGTGTCTGAGGGCGGCGTGTCGGAGGCTGGAGAAGTATGGTGTGTCAGAGACTCTTCAGCTATTTCGTCGTACATCTACATGACCTTTCGGTGGACTGAACTCCTTCGAGGTACAGAGCTCGTTCGGGAAGGTGAGTTCCTCTGGGGCGTCCCCTCTTTCTACAAGGCACCTTCGTTTGGACTATACTGAACTCAGGCTTGGGTACCTGATGTGGCACTTTGTGAGCACGCCCTGAGGGTGGTCCAAAAAGTATACGGAGGTGGTTTTGGCCGTGTGAGGTCGGCATGAGGTCACTTTCGGGAAAGACAGTGGCTCGTTCTGACCGAAGTTGGCCTCATAGGTTTCCTGAATGGTAGCACCTACCTGGCGTATTCGAGGGTGGTTCGGCCCTCACTTCACCGGGGTCTTGTCGCGTTTATCTGTACCGAAAGTGGCGCGCTAATGTGAGGTTCTTCAGGAGTGATAGCCCTTCGGCTATCATCTGCTTCAGTATTATTTCGATGAGGCACGTTCTCGATGTGTACCATGTCGAACTCTTGGATGAGCTTTGTCGCAAGGTCGTGATACTTTGCCAAGGTTAGGTCCTTCGCGCCGTAGTCCCCTGCCATCTGATGGACCACAAGTTGAGAATCGCTGTGAGCCTTTAGGTTTCTCACGCCAACTCTTCTGGCGAGGCGCAAACCTGCTTTAAGGGCTTCATATTCTACCATGTTGTTGGTGATGTTAAATATGAATTTCATGGATTTCGTGGCTTTCATACCTTCGGGAGCATGGAGAATTATGCCAGCTCCTTCATGTTCGAAAACAGAGGCCCCATCAACAAACAAAGTCCACTCAGGTTCATTCTTAGCGAGGTTAGATTGATTGCCTTCGGCAACGGGTACCTCGGCGATAAAGTCTACCAATGCTGTGCTTTTATTGCCTTCCTTGGCTCGTAGGTGATTTCATACTCACCGCGCTCGATGCACCACTTCGATAGCCTTCTCAAGTGGTCTACCTTCTTCATGATATCCCGAAGAGGAAAGTTACTTCGAATTATAATAGGGTGCCCTTGGAAATAGGCGCAACCTTCTGCTTGCGAGTACTAGGGCATAAATAGCCATTTGTAGCAAAGGGTGCCTGACTTCAGCACCATGTAGAGACATGCTCGCGTAATATACCAGTCATTGCTTTGCCCCCTCTTCCTTTACCAGGACTGAACATACTGCTTTTTTGATGACAGCGAGGTAAAGTATGAGGGGTTATCCTTCTCGTGGCTGCCGAAGTGTCGACAGACGAGTTAGGTAGACTTTAAGCTTCTCCCAGGCCTTTTGGCAGTCTTCATTCCAAAGGTGCACCTCAGTTCCGAGGTCTCCCCTACTTTTTTTCTGCTTTAGTGAGGACCTTGAAGAATGGTCGGCAGCGATCCCCATATCTGGAGATGAATCTGCTGAGGGACATGATTCTTCTCGTGAGTCTTTGCATGTCTTTGGTTATCTTGGGCGTTCGAAATCCTAACAAGGCCTTGACCTTTTTCAAATTCACGTTGATACCTCTCTCTGACACCATAAATTCAAGAAACTTACCATCATTCACCCAGAACATGCATTTTTTGTGGTTAAGATGAATTGCGAATGTCCTCAGCTGGTGGAATGTCTCTCCTAAGTCTGTCATATGACTATCTGGCAGTTTGCTCTTAACTATCATATCATCGACATAGACTTCCATGTTTCTCCCAATTTGGTAATCGAAGACGCTGTTCATCAACCTCCGGTACGTGGCCCCTACATTCTTACTCCCGTAGGGCATTCTAATGTAGCAATATGTACCAGCTTTGGTGATGAAGGCAATTTTTTCCTTGTCTTCGAGGTCCATCCTGATTTGATGGTATTCGCTAAATGCGTCGAGGAAGTTGAGGAAACCATATTCGGCGGTTGAGTCCACCAACTAGTCTATCGGGGGCAAAGGATATGAATCCTTAGGGCATGCATCGTTCACATTTCGGAAGTCGATGCACATTCAGAGTTTGTCACTCCTTTCTTTCATGGCGATGACCACGTTACTAAGCCATTTGGGATATTTGACTTCCCTTATTACATCTGCCTCCATCAACCTTTGGATCTTGAACTTAATGAAGTTGTTCTTGTGTGTCGAAAGGCTCATCTTTTTCTGGCGAACAGGCTTCACGTCAGGGTGTATTTTAAAACTATGCTAGATTATGCAAATGTCTACCCCAGGCATATCCTTCGGCGAGTAGGCAAATAGATCTTTGTTTATTAAAAGGAAAGATACAAGCTTTTGCTTTTCACCTTCGGCCAGATGTTTCCCTATGCGGGTATTTCAGCCCGGGACAAGCTCCATATTCTCAGTTTCAATTTTTTCCGAGTCACTTCTCTCTCCTTCTCTAGCCTTTTCGGTGGCTATGCCCTTCTTTCCTGAGGTCTGTGTATGCAGCATCGTCGGGCTCTGCCATGCCTTCACGAAGACCTTTCGGACTTCAGCTTGATCAATGAATATTTCCACATCCCCATCCTTCATTCTGAAGGTGACCGTTATATACTTCACATGTGGTTGGATGTGAAAGTTCCATTGAGTTTGCCTTCCAAAGATGGCATTATACGAAGAGGGGACATCGATGTCAATGAACATGGTCATGGCAGAGTCAAAGAACTCTCCATTGTTTTGGACCGAAGTTCCCCTTAGCATTAGAGGTAGGTCAATCCACCCAAGGACAGGGAGTTCATAAGGACCTACCCCAAAGGTGGGGGATGTAACAGGTTTGAGGTCAGTCTTCGTGATGCCCAAGCTTGGCAATAGATGGGAGAATAAAAAATCTACGTTGGACCCATCGTCCAGGAGCACCCTCTTTACATCCCAGCTCCCAATCCTTGTCATGATAAGAAGCGGGTCATCGTGTGGAAACACTATGGCAGAGCCATCATTTCGAACAAGCTTGTTTGATGGGTTGCCGAATTCCATCACCGAGATCTCTGATAACCGAAGGACTATCTCCTCTCCCAGTGCGTACTTCCTGCCAAAAGTATGATCAGGAAGCCTGGCGTCACCCGAACGAGGCACCATTACTGACCTCGGAAAGAACGAAGCCAAGCACCCCGAACTTGGAACTTCGGCAAGAACGCCAGGGATTGCAAAGATGGTGCCGGCTCCCTCGGGGGACCGAACGAATCGCCTTCGGATGAGCCATCACAAACAGAAGGGAATCTCCCTGAAGGTGGAACCTCCGAACAAGGGAACCCCCAAAAGCACGAGCAAAACTCCCGAATAAGCACGACCGTGTCAAAGAACGACCTCGCCCAGAGGATCTTGGGAGTACGGCATGAGCATTTAAGGAGCCTCTGACATGCCACCGACAGACGCTACATGTCACCTCAAATGGTGATTTGACACGCCGACGCCATCCAGGTCTTGTCACGACCTGTCTCGGTTCAAGACTCAAGGAACCTGTCACCAGCTACTCGCCCCCTACGCCCAGAAACTCAGGGAACATCCGACCGAACACGTGTCGTCATCTGAACGGGCTGGGCTTCTCTATAAATATCAGGGAACAGATGTCGGTCCAGATGTTCGACATAGCGCAAAAAAATGGAGAGACCATTCGCGACTATGTCGAGAGATTCAACAGAGAGGCCTTGAGTGTCCCAGATTTTTGGCCCGAAATACGCATCCTCACGATGACACGAGGCCTTCAGAGGGACTCACAGCTGTTCTAGGAGTTCTCCAAGGACCCCCCGAACACGCTGGGTGAATTTTACCGAAGGGCCGAACAGCACATGACGGCCGAAGAGCTGAGAATGGGCGGACCGAAGTCCGACCACACCCGGGCCGAAGGGTCCAGCCAGCAAACCCGGTATCCCACCGAACAGGCAGGCCTACCTCGGAGAACGTGAGGAAGGAAACCCCCCATTTTCACACACCTGAACACCACGAGGACCAACATCCTCATGACAATGGAAAAGCAGGGAACTCAGGTTCAGCGGCCACGGGCCATGACCGCCAACAACAGAAAGAATATGAAGAAGTTCTGCCAGTTTCATCGCGACCACGGCCACGACACCGAAGACTGCTTCCAATTGAAAAAGTATATAGAGTCGCTGATAAAACAGGGCCAACTTCAGCGTTATCTGCGCATGCCTTCCCCGAAAGGGAGAAAAGAGGATGAGGGAAAGGCAGAAGATGAGGACTACGACTCCGACAGGCATTGAAACCGAAGTCCGAAAAGGCGCCCCCACCTCCAGCGGGAATCATACAAACAATTACGACGGGACTGCCATCCTCGGAAAGAAAGAGGAAGGCCAGAGAAATAGCAGTCATGAAGTATCAAAGTCCAACAAAAAAGCTGACCCGGAAGGATGGTTCCACCGTCATTTTTCCCCATGACGACCCATTATTGATCATGGCGAGAATAGGAAACTGGGACGTCAAGAGAGTGCTGCTTGACGACGGATCAAATGCCGACGTCCTATTTTCACACTTGCTGCCGAGGTTGGGTGTATCTAGCAGCAACCTCAAGCCCGTCACCTCGCCTACCTTCGGGGTAGGTCCGTCCGAACTGCCCGTCCTCAGATGGATCGATCTCCCTTTGATGCTGAAAGGGACTTCGGTGATTGGGACAGCAGAGTTGTACGCCTCCACAATGGCAAGGTTCATCGTTATGGATGTCCCTTCATCGTACAACGCCATCCTTGGAAGACAGACAAACGGAAACCTGCACATTCGCCCTGATGTCAAGTACTTAACCGTCACTTTCGCCGCCAAGGATGGAGATGCGGAAATCTTCATAGATCAAGGCGAAGTAAGGAAGGTGTTCGTCAAAACACGAAAGGCTCCAGCAAACAACTTCGCACAAGCTGTGGAAGCAAAAGCACCAAAAAAGGGCGAGGCAGAGAATCCCGCGAAGGCGGAAATGGAAGAAGTAGAACTTGTCCTAGGCCAAAATACCCGAATAGGGAAAAACTTGGCCGAAGGTGACAAGGAAAAACTTGTATCTTTCCTACTAACAAATAAAGATCTGTTTGCCTACTCGCCGAAAGACATGGCAGGGGTAAACCCTGACATAATTCAACATAGCCTCAAAGTAAGTCCGAAAGCAAAGCCTGTCCGGCAAAAGAAGCGAGGCATCTCAGTTCATAAAAGTAACTTTGTCAAAACCGAAGTCCAACGACTGCTAGAAGCCGATGTCATCAGGGAGGTCAAGTACCCTGAATGGTTAAGCAATGTGGTAGTTGCCACAAAAGAAGGAAGCAGCAAACTCCGGATGTGCATCGACTTCAGAAACCTGAACGATGCTTGCCCAAAAGATTCATACCCTCTCCCACCGATAGACCAATTGGTAGACTCAATTGCCGAATACGGGCTCTTAAGTTTCTTGGATGCCTTCAGTGGGTATCATCAAATAAGGATGGACCCTGAAGATGAAGAAAAAACCGCCTTCATCACCGAGGGAGGAACATACTGCTACATCAGGATGCCCTTCGGGCTAAAAAATGCAGGAGCCACCTACCAGAGGTTGATGAGCAAGGTCTTCAATGAACAAATAGGGAGAAACATGGAACTATATATGGACGACATGATAGTCAAAAGCAAACTGCCCGGTGACCACGTCGCAGATCTAAAGGAAACTTTCCATCAGCTCAAAGCCTTCGGGATCTGCCTTAATCCCGAAAAATGCATCTTCGGAGTAACCTCAGGAAAGTTCCTTGGATACATGGTATCAGAAAGAGGCATTGATGCCAACCCAGAAAAAATTAAGGCTCTACTCGAGTTCCGAACTCCTGCCACAGTAAAAGATGTGCAGAGGCTCACCGGAAGAATAACCTCCCTCAGCAGGTTTATTTCCAGATATGGAGACCGGTGTCGACCATTCTTCAAAGTCCTCACTAAGGCAGCAAAAAAGGAGGGCAACCTCGGGAGTAATGACCATCCTTGGGGTGAAGACTGCCAAAAGGCCTGGGAGGAACTCAAAATCTACTTAGTTGGTCTGCCCACTTTACAGCAACCTCGCGAGGGAGAACCCCTCGTGTTATACCTCACCGTCACAGAAAAAGCTGTGAGCTCGGTCCTTGTGAAAGAAGAGGGGGCGAAGCAACGGCCAGTCTACTACGTAAGCAAGTCCCTGCATGGCACCGAAGTCAGGTACCCTCTGTTGCAAAAAGCTATATATGCCTTGGTGCTGGCAGGAAGAAGGCTGCGACCATATTTTCAGGCTCACCCTATCATCGTTCGAAGCAGTCTACCTCTGCGCGATGTTATGAGAAAAGTTGATCATTCGGGAAGACTTTCCAAATGGTGCATAGAGCTTGGCGAACACGACATCACTTATGAACCTCGAAATGCCATAAAAGCTCAAGCTCTGGTAGATTTCATTGCCGAAGTACCCACCACCGAAGATAGCCATCTAGATCCAAGTGAAGGTAAGCCAGAGTGGACTTTGTACGTCGATGGAGCCTCGGGGTCCGAACACCAGGGAGCTGGGGTAATTATCAGAGGTCCCGAAGGCCTTGAAGTAATGAAGGCTATTAAGTTCAGCTTTAACATCACCAACAATGTGGCTGAGTATGAAGCCCTCATAGCAGGATTGTGCCTAGCCAGAAGAATTGGCGTGCGAAATCTAAAAGCCCACAGTGATTCCCAGCTAGTAGTTCGGCAAACGGCAGGAGACTATGGGGCGAAGGACCCAATCTTGGCAAAATATCATGAATTTGTGACAAAGCTCGTTCGAGAGTTCGACACCATACGGACTGAAAACATACCTCGATGGGATAACACCGAAGCAGACTGCTTGTCGAAGTCAAAAACATACACCGAGGTACTAAGCCGCCCGAGCATTGAATTACTGAGCATAGTAACTTCAAAAAAAGGCTGGAAAGACCCGATAAAAAGGTATCTTACAAACAACGCGCTCCCGGAAGACCCCATTGAGGCTGCAAAAGTACGAAGACGCTCTAGCCGATTCTTCCTAATAGGCGAAGAACTGTATCGGCAGGGATATGCAAATCCTTTACAGAGGTGTGTTGGCGAAGAGGATACTGAAATGATCCTCGAAGAAGTCCACAAAGGCGCTTGTGGTTCACACATTGGAACCGACGCCCTGGCGGCAGTAATACTGCGCCAAGGATACTTTTGGCCTACCCTAAGAAAGGACGCTAGGCAGTTCGTTCGAAAATGTAGTAACTGCCAAAAACACGCAAATATCCAGATGACACCCTCGAAAATGGTGACTTCGGCTGACTATCCCTGGCCCTTCGCAGTCTGGGGCATAGACCTCATAGAACCACTCCCAACAGCGCCTAGAGGCGTGAAATTCTGCGTAGTAGCAATATACTATTTCTCCAAATGGGTCGAGGTAGAACCGTTGGCTACTATCTCGGCAAAAGAAGTACAGAAGTTCATACGGAAGAACATCGTATGCAGATTTGGCATACCAAGGGTACTAGTAGCTGATAATGGATCCCAGTTTATAGACAAAGGGTTCCAGGAATTTATCAGTGACCTCGGAACAAAAATGCACTTCACCCCAGTAGCTCACCCCCAAAGCAATGGGCAGGTAGAAGTATCTAACAGGACCATAAAAGATGGTCTGAAAAAGAGGCTGGGGGAAGCAAAAGGGAAATGGCCAGGAGAGCTCCAAAGTGTACTGTGGAGCTACCGAACAACACCCCAAAGAGCAACAGGGGAAACGCATTTTTCACTCGTTTTCGGTACAGATGCCATCATCCCAATAGAGGTAGTGCAACCATCAATCCGAGTACAAGTTTTTGATGAAAGTAGAAATGACCTCGGCCTAAGAACCACGCTCGACCTCGTCAGCGAACATAGAGAAATAGCGAAGCTGAGAAGGAAAGCTTTTCAGCAGAGAGTGGCCACGGCTATAAACTTGCGTGCAAGGATAAAAGGAATAAAGAAAGGAGACCTCGTTCTTCGAAAGGCTGAATTTGCACTTCGTAGGCCATCCCACGGCGTATTTCGCGTGAACTGGGAAGGCCCTTATCTGATCCTTACCGAAGTACGAAAAGGGGTGTACAAGCTCGGCGATTCCGAAGGTATAGAATTAAAAAATATGTGGCATTCGGACGCCTTGAGAAAATTCTAAACTTAGGATCTCAGCGAAGAAGATTGTGTTGTACACGCTAGAAAAATTCTCTAAGTAAGAAAGTTAGCCAAAAAAGTCTTAAGCATAAGAGGTGCAAATTTCACAAAAGTGGCCGACCAGATAAGGTTTGCCGAAGCCACTTGAGCGAACGTGTTCGGGACAATGGAGAAAACCTGGCAAAAGACTTAGCCAAAATTCTTGGGCATAAGTTGTACAAGTCAAGATTTCACGAAGAAGGTCGCCATGCTAAGCGCAGATAAGGTTTTTCGAAGTCTCTTGAGCGAATGAGTTCGGGACAAAGGGAGATGAAAAATCTCGCAAAGATACTTAGCCAAAGTTTCTAAAAAAGTCTTTTATTAAGATAAATTTGCTTACAAAGAAGGAAGATTGCCAGAAGAAGAAGTACAAAAGAGAAGGAAAATAAGGCAAAGGGCCCTAGAACAAACTAAGGATTCTCGGCGTCCCGAGAGCCACCGGCTCCTGCGTCCTTCTCGACAACCTTCCACGCCAGAAGCGAAGGGGGCAGGTTCAGATGCTCAATCTTGGACCAAGACCACCGAGGCCCCTCGGGAATGTTCAGAGCCTCCAAAAAAGAAAGGTCCAAGTCTGGGAACCTTTGAAGAACTTAATATCGAGCGAGGCAAAACCCATCCTGAAAACCAACTTTGGTCATCTGGTCGGATTTTTCCTTCACGACACCGAGGTCTTCAAGGTCCCCCTGCAGATCCGCGACCTTCTTCTTCAGCGCCTTCATCTTCTTCTTCTCCGTCTCCTTCTTCAAAGACTCGACCTCGGCTTGAAGCGTGGCTTTCTCTTGAAGCACCTTCGCCAGGAGAGCCACGGATTCTGACTTCTCCTTTTGAACTGCCTCGTTCGCCGAAATCAGCTCCACCACCTTGGAGCCGAGGTCAGAAATCTTCTAGGATGAGTCCTTCAAAAGTTCATCCTTTTCCTTCAGGAACTCCTCTCGAACGGCAGCAACCTCCTTTTCTGCAGCTTGAGCCAGCTGCGCGTTCCGAGTGGCCAGTTCCGAGCACTTGGCCTTATATTGGATTATGGTGCCTAAGGTCGAGGCTCGGAACAGTGCCTGCCTCGCCACCCGAACTCTAAGTAAACTGGCGTACCCCAGCAGCTGCAGAAAAACAAAGACAAAGTTAGTAAGGCAAAGAAAGAGAGGTAGACATTTAGAGGAAATCAAAAGGAAAAACACAAAGGCGAGAGGCGTACCTGGGCAGCGTGCTCAGAGACCTTCGTGGCAAGGGAGTCATCGTCAGGGTGAGCCTCCACGATGGCCTCGAAGGAGGCCTCAGTAAGCACCCCCTTTGAGATCTCCTTAGCCATTTGCCGGCAGTCTCCGGAGTACAAATTCATGTCCTCTGTAAATGTCCAGAAAGGCTCCTTCGGGACCTTCCCCCTCGGGATATGCGCATCCCGAAGGGCCCGCTTTCGGGCGTGCTCGGCCACCCAACCCGGAGATGATATCTCCCCTGCATGGCAAAAAAAAAAAAATTGGTCAAGACAAGAAAATATCAAAACCCACAAAAAAGAAGGCACCACAGTTTGATAGAAAAACAAACCTGCTGGCAGCTCGGCGACGTCGTCATCGGAAGCCCGAGCCTCCTCGGTAGAAATCCCCTTGCCCTTGCTTTTACGTCGCTCTTCGACAGAAGGGGCCTTTACCAAAGCACCCAGAAGAGTCGCCGAAGGAGTGGGACTCTCGGCAGTGAGGTCAGCAACGACCTCGGCCGGCGGGAGAGCAGCAACCTCGGGCTCTTCGCCCACCTCCTCGGGAATCTCTGGGAGAGGAGGGGGCGCATCGTTCTTCGCCCTTTTGGTCACAGATGGCCCATCCCAGACGTTTTCCATCTTCAGGAGACGGCCTTCTTCGTCTGCTCACCTTTCTCAGATTACCCGAGGAAAAGCGATTTCTAGAAGGCAGCGGTGTCATCGCCCATCTCTGAAAAGGAAAAAAGACATTAGTGTGAGTCCAGGGTGAAAATATAGTAAAGGGATTTGGAGATAACTTACTTTCATAAAAACTTTCGTAAGACTCTTCCTTCCGAAGAAGCTTCACCAGCCAAGAGTCTTTCCCGGCAATGGCAGGAACCGGCATCCCGAGGTCCGTCTTGTGCTCCTTTACCACCTTTAGCTCCCGAAGGACCTCTTCGGTCATCAACTTCCAGTTAATGGGAAAGGGGTAAAGAGGGCGTGAAGGGACCTCGAAATCCCAGTCAGAGACAGCTCGGATCCGTCTGTCAAAGTCCACAAAGATAGGTGCCAACTCGGGAGTTAGTAATATCCTCGGGTCAACGACGTCCATCTCCAGCTTTCCCCGAGCCCATTTGGTCGGAACATGCGACCAGGCCTCCTCCTTCTTTAGAAAAAAGAACTTTTGTTGCCACCCTCGCCAGCTGTCCTTGTTGGCAAAAGTGAACTTATATTTTTTGCTCCCTGATCCCTGAGGTAGCATAAAGTAGAAGCCACCCTTCGGGACCACGAAGAGCTTATAGTACTGCAGAAAAAGAATGAAGTGGGGTTCTATTTTGAATACGCCACACATACAAAGAAAGGCGTTGAAGTAGCAGTATGAGTTTAGTGGAAGTTGGTTTACGGCAATGCCATGGAAATCGCAAAACTCGCAAACCATCTTTGGCAGAGGGTACCAAAGTCCGGCCTTCAGCTGGGCTCGGAAAACGGTAACCTCGTCACTACGGTTTGAAAAATTGAATTGGTCAGAACGTGGCAACCTCGTAGTGGCATAGGAGGGAAGGAAAAACTTCTTCTTCCATTTCTCTAGTTTTGCATGAGTGGTGCAATAAGGGTGAGAAAGAAGAGGTTGCCACCTCTCGGGGATAGGCATGATTGGCTGAAAAACAAGTTCGGAAAAAGGCAAAAAATGAGTTCGGAAAAGCTTGAAAAAGAAAAAATCAAAGGACTCTGGAGATAAAAAACCCACCAAATGATTTGCCAAAATCTGGATTTAAAAACGCCGTCGTGAAAGGGGGCCGGAAAAAACCCCGTTAAACAGCACCGCCGTGAAAAGCAAGGAAAAAGGTAGGAGCAGTTGAAAGATAGAGGAGAGCAAAAGGAGAAGCAAAAGGGGTTATGAAGGAACAAAAGTATATATAGGCTGAGGGGGGATAAGTGAAATGGCGTCATAAATGCTGCGCGAAGGCAAGCAGTCGCCATAACTGCTTACTATGCATAAAAAGGCACGCCCACTGTAACCGATGCAACCCCAGCCAATAAAAAGCTACCACGTGTCAGCCATCGCGCCAAAAGGGGGACACGCCTTCTGACAGAGGGCGCGCCGCTCCAGACTGACACAACTGGTTACGTGACGCGATGTTTCACAGACCTACAAAAAGTAAAGAAGTAGGTTACTCCGGAGACACCAAAAGATGGGCTATGTATTGAACAACCCGTGTCTTCGGGCAAAAGGTGCACCTTCGGCAAAAGTGCTATACCCAAGGCCCCGAAGTACTCCCTTTGAAAGCTGCCAAACCGAAGTTCCCACTTTGGCTTTCTGGAGGGGGGCTTGTGATAGCCGAAGGACTATCTCCTCTCCCAGTGCGTACTTCCTGCCGAAAGTATGATCGGGAAGCCTGGCGTCACCCGAATGAGGCACCATTACTGACCTCGGAAAGAACGAAGCCAAGCACCCCGAACTTGGAACTTCGGCAAGAACGCCAGGGATCGCAAAGATGGTGCCGGCTCCCTCAGGGGACCGAACGGATCACCTTCGGATGAGCCATCACAAACAGCAGGGAATCTCCCCGAAGGTGGAACCTCCGAACAAGGGAACCCCCAAAAGCACGAGCATAACTCCCAAAGAAGCGCGGACGTGTCAAAGAACGACCTCACCCAGAGGACCTCGGGAGTACGGCATGAGCATTTAAGGAGCCTCTAACATGCCGCCCACAGACGCTACATGTCACCTCAAACGGCAATTTGACACGCCGACGCCGTCCAGGTCTTGTGACGACCTGTCTCGGTTCAAGACTCAAGGAGCCTGTCACCGGTTACTCGCCCCCTACGCCCAGAAACTCAGGGAACATCCGACCGAACATGTGTCGTCATCTGAACGGGCTGGGCTTCTCTATAAATACCAGGGAACAGACCCTGGCAGGGGGTTGGACTCCTCCTCATTGAGAAAATACAGGCAAGCCCACTGAAAACTCTAGTGCTTCCCCCTCACCTTCTCAGGAAACTAACTTGGGCGTCGGAGGCTCCTCCCCAGAAAAGCACCCCGGGGACCTCCTAACCTTCTTCTCTGAGCTTTTTAGGCACACTCCCCTGGGTAACCTCAACTTCGGACGCTCTCCCTCACAGGAAGTCCTCTCGAAAGTCACTATGCCTTCCAGCGAGGATGTCTCTGGGCATCAATCTACCTGGCTTTCCTATTCCTTTTTGTTGAGGGCAACCCCATGGTGATTGTCTGGATTACTCCAGCTGGGGATGGGGGATTTTTCTTGGGACTCCAGTTTCGACGTCGGTCGGAGTCGCAGTCCTTGTCTTCCTTTCTTTCCTCCTCCCTCCTTCCACTGGGAAAGGGTATTCGCAGGTATTGACGCAGCTGACCCTGCTTGATCAGGGACTTGATGTATTTCCTGAGTTGGAAGTAGTCCTCAATGTCATGGCTATGGTCCCGATGGAATTGCCATAATTTCTTCATATTCTTTTTGTTGTCTGAGGTCATGACCTTTGGACGTTGGATTTGAGCTCCCTACTTCTCCATGGCCATTAGGATGTTCGTCCTTGTGGTATTCAAGGGAGTAAAAGTCAATGGATTTTCCCTCTTTGTTTCCGAGGTCGACCCCCTGACTCTGTTAGGTATCGATGGTGTTGGCTTGGCCTTTCGGGGCGAACGTGGTCGGGCTTTGGACCTCCCATCGTCAGCTCTTCTGCAGTCATGTGCTGCTCGGCCCTTTAGTAGAACTCGCCGAGGGTATCTGGAGGGTCCTTCAAGAACTCATAAAACAATTGTGAGTCTCGCCGAAGTCCCCGTATCATGGCAAGGATGCGTATTTTGGGCCGAAAGTCTGGCACGCTCAGGGCCTCTCGGTTGAACCTTTCGACATAGTCGCGAATGGTCTCTCTATTCCTTTGTGTTATGTCAAACATCTGAACTGGCATCTTCACCAACGGCCTGCTGCCAATCAATTGTTGTGTAAATGTGGTGGACAACTCTTGGAATCCTATGATGGTTATGGGGGCCAATCAGTTGTACCACTCCGTTGCCAGTCCGGAAAGGGTGACCTCAAAAGATTTTTACAGTGTGGGCTCATCGGCATCGTGTAGCACCATGCTATGCCTGTATTTGGTCAGGTGGGCCTGGGGGTCGCTAGGCCCATCATACGTCTCTAGGCGAAGTACCCGGAAGTCGCCGTGCATGGGCGCCTCAACTATTGCTCAGACGAACGGGGATTGTTCACCTGTGAAGGTCTCCGACAACCTTGGCCAAACAGTCTTCCAGGAAACCTGCTTTTCCACCTTGTCTAACATCTCAAGGATTTTCTCCATGAGGGTGGTGGTACTGGCATCTTTCCATTGCCTGAGAGTCTTCGGCGGTAGGGAGTGACGCCTCCTCTTTCGGGAGTAACTTCATCGGTGATGGGACGGTGACCTATTGCACGGTGACGGGCTCCTTTGGCGAGAGGCTCTGGGACCTTTTGATGCTGTTTCTTTGACACAATGCCCTCTAAGGAGGATGTCCTCATTGAGGATTTGTCATGGAAGTCTCTACTGCTTGAACTCCAGTGTGCAGGCTTGGGGCTCCCCTCACGGCGGGCATCCGGCTCATAACCATTTTTGTCTTATCCGGCTCATAACCTTTTTTGTCTTATCCGGCTCATAACCATTTTTGTCTTATCCGGCTACGAACTCCTTTAGTGATGGACTCTCTTCGGGGAATAAGACTCCTTCGACAGGTGACTCCTTCAGTCTGACTTTGCTCTCTAAGGGCTATGGAGGGAGGCTCCTCAGTAGTGTGGAGGACCTTCAGAGGACGCCATATTCTTCCAAGAGTGGGGAGATGATCCCCGAGGTCTCCAGACAACTTGACTGAAGATGGCATATCATGTCAATCCCATGGTGGTTGTGTCATTAGCCGAGGGCGGTGAGGATCCCATCTTCCCCGAGGTGGGTCAAATGTACTTCCAAGGATGGTACTTTGTTAGTCATCCTTAAAGGCTATCCAAGCGTGATAGCCATTTGGCTATCTGTACCGTTTTCCCATCAAGTGGAATCTTATGACCGAAGAGGTCCTTCGGGAGCTGGGGGTAATCAAGCAACACAAGACTGACCTTGGTATGCTGAAGCTTGCCTTTGACGGGAAAAGGTTATGGCTGGTGATCCTCCTTCGGGGTGAGCTCACCTACGAAGGCCTTGTTGAGAGTAAGTCATCTTCCAGATTTTGTTATATGTACTCCTCTAGACTTACACTGATGTCTTTCCTTTTTCAGAGATGGGCGATCAGTCTGTTGCATTTTACAAGTCCCTCTTCCTTGGTCAGGCCGAGAAGGGGGAGCAGCAAAAGAAGAAGGCTGCCCCAAAGAGAAGGAAGACATCAGGAGGAAGGCCATCTTCAGCGTAGAAGTCAAAGATGGACTTTCTTCCTCCTCCTCCAGAAGGCGACATCGAGGTGCAGGACTAGTCCTCAATTCATGCCGACCTACCCTCGGAGCCAGCCATCAGCGCAACTCCTCAGAGCCCCGTCATGTCAGGGGATATCCTGGGAACTTCGGCAGGAGGCCCTTCCACCGAAGAGCTTGAAGAGCGCCGAAGGAGGAAGGGCAACCAGATCCCTACCGATGTAGAGGAGGTCGATGACTTTGAGGAGGATGTCGCCAAGGTTCCGCCAGGTTCGTCCCTTAGCCATTTTTCTATGAATCTAGGATTTTTCAGCATTTTAGATCCTATAGACATATGGCTAAAGGATAATGTGCTGATGGAACTTCAGCGTGATTTTGCAGAGGAGCAGGTGCACGCTGCGTGCATGGTGGAGCACACCCAAAAGCGGGCCCTTCGAGACTTCCACATCCCGAGGGACAAAGGTGCCAAAGGGGCATTTCTAGACCTTCACGGAGGACATGAACCTGTTCTCCGAGGATAGCCAGAAAATGGCTCATCAGATGGTGAAGGGAATCCTCACCAAAGCCACCTTCAAGTCCCTTACTGAGGAGTACCCAAACGAGGAGGTCCTCACCGCGAGAATGTCCGAACACGCTGCCCATGTAAATTCTGAGGATTTTGGGACTTAGAAGATTTTTCTAAGGTTTTATAGCCTTCTGACCCTTACTCAAAGTCTTTCTTTTTTGCAGCTCTTGGCATACACTAGATACTTCAGAGCACGGGCAGTAAAGCAGTCTTCAATCCAATCTCAAACAAAAGAGTGCTTGGAGAGAGCCAAGGTATTTTGTGCCGGCTTGGTTGTTAAGTACGCTGAGCTAAACAAGATAGCCAATGAGGAGGTGGCTAAAGTTCGGGAGGAGTTCTTGAAGAGTCAGGAGGAGCTCTTTCAAGATTTGTTACCCACTCTGGGGTAGTCCAGTTATGGTGCCAAAACTGTGCATTTAGACTCCCAGGATTGGTAATGTTTTGTAGGCCATCAGAACACTACCCTTAGTGTGCATACCCAAGTGGCCCTCTTGGGCACTATGTAAATACATGCATATTGGTCCAACCAACACACACATACTCACATTTCATGCACACCATGGCAGCAAAGAAGGAACACACAAGCACAAGCCTTAGTTTTGGCTTCCACACATTAGGCAATCTTGTAAAGTTCTAGTGACCAGCCATTGCACCTGTAACTTCCACTAATAAACTGTATCATTCTAGCCACATAACCCCCTATTTTATTTTCTCCATTATCAAGTGGAGACTTAGAGCAAACCAAGGAATTTTTTTTTACATCAATAGCCCACCTATGGACCAAGTTATGGATTTTTGAAGTTGGTTACAAAATTCGGACCAAATAAACAGTAACTCAGCCAACTTTGCAATGTCATATATTTGGATACAAGGCTCTAAATCCAGAAATTCAAAATCCCAGTTAACGTTCTAGATATTATCTAGGTGTGATAAAAATTTCATACCAAGATTCCTTCTGCACACGCAGATATATAACTTTAAGTGCAGAGTCAAAATTCTGGCAATTTTTGGACCATTTTGCCCATACAAAATTTCATAAGTGTACAAACACTTCATTGACAAGGGGAAATCCCTCCAAGGCTACGCCATATATGTCAATTACACATAGGAAATACATTCCCTTGCATTTAACAACTTTATGTGGCCAAAACAGAATTTAATATTAAATAGCCCATCATTCACACTTAGGCAGCTTTGCACCACATCACTTACATAGCCAAAACATTACTCAAATGTTCACATACTTGTCTCATTTTGCATACAATACATGTACATGCATACATGCACTACAATATGTTCTTAAATCATCGAAATACGCACCCTAAGTTACAGGAGTGCCTGAAATGCAATGGACTCCATAAACAGGATGCTGGACAGCTGCTGCACAGCACAGTAAGTACCAGCATTAAAAATACCAAATGCGCTCCTAAAAACACCAAAATTTCTAGATCACAACTAGACATATTGAAGTTCATGTACCTGAAATTTCACATCAAAACTCAAATCATAAAGGTTAGTTTGAAGGTGATCTTTCTGCTGAACCTGAAATGACAGAATTGAGGGGAGTAAGTTTCATTGAGAAACTTAGTAAGGGTAACACTTGGATCCAGTAGGCAATGTGACCCTCATTAAAACCTACATCCAAATAAACTAAAACAAAAAAAAAACAAAATGCATATATACAAGATATAGCAACCAAATGCAGCAGCCATTCACAACAAACAAACACATGAAATGCAGCAACAACAATAACCATACGTTAGTCCGTAAAACATGCAATAAACTTAAATAAATCACTATGGCAGCCCTCCTCAAGCTAATTCTTGGCCTTAGGAGGATTTTAAAAGTTCTTAGTACTAACTTTGGGCTCTAAAAACCCTCACTTTACTGCCATCTTTAGCATGGTAACACTAAGGCCAAAACCTTGCCTTACTTTTTTCCCTTTAACCCATACTTGGTTCCTGGAGCTTTTTGCTCTCCTCCAAGTATGGTCTTAGCTTCATGAATGTTTGGAAATAAAGTAAAAAATCTAGGAAACTTTATAAAACTCTTGTTTCACTGCCATATTTGTGCACTTCACACTAGGTCACAAAACCTTCAGTAAGTGCACTCCCCTCACTAAGCTTGGTTCATCAAGCTCATGGCTCTCTTCCAAGCTTAGCCCCTAGCTCCATGGATGTTTGAAAATTTTAGAAAATAGTCCATGAGAGCAAGAGAACCCTTACCTTGAGTGTATGCTGAAATTGGAGCTTGATCCAAGGTGCACCCAAGTTTTAGCACCACATAGCTTCCAATTGCCCTTTCTTGCTTTCTTTTGCCTTCAATTCTAATCTTGGAGGTATGGTGGCTATGGAAGAAGTGTGGGGGTATAGATGCTGCATTTTTTATGCTTGAAGAGACCAAATGTGGGAGATAAAGACAAAGATAACCACTTATAAAGACTTTATAGCACAAAACACACTTAATAGCCTTAATTAAGCTTTATGTCATTTTCTTTGTTACAAGACCATGGCTTCTTAGTCTTAATTTCTTGGCCCACATTTGACTTTCTGCCCATGCTTTAGCCAGCCATCCCTTGAGTGGGATAAGTGATTTGGCCACTTAAATGGCCTTATATGAGCTTAAGGGCACAAAAGACACTTAACAAGCTTAACCTTGCTTTATGTCATTTTCCTTCTCATTAATTATGGTCTCTTTGTCTTAAACTCATTGGTACATATGTGCCCACCATTGTTGACTAATTATCAAGCCTTGGCTGCCTCCCCCTTGGTGGGACAACTCCAAATTGCTCCATTTGACTTAAGTAAAAAATGTACACATCATAAGGCTTACACTAGGACACTTAGGTCCTTTATGCCTTTTTGTGTTTTCTTTGTCTTTAGTTGTCTTGCATGAGCAATTTGGTCCTCCAATAGCACTTTCATACCATTCATATCCTTCTCATAACTCTCAAAATCTCTTTCTTGAGAGTTTTACAATTGAGTACCCGGGTTTCCAAAATCTTACAAAAAAGTCCATAGGTTGCTTGACAAATAAGCAATCCTTTAGGCGTTTCTTGGGGCCAAGTTACGAACTTTGAACACTTTTAAGGAGGTGTTGATCATGCCTTTTACCCCCCACACTTCAATCACTATGGTAAGAATTACACAATATAATGGTTTTTAGCCATTATGACACACTTGTAATTCTCCCATTTTTGTGAGGTGGTAACAAGATTTCTCCAAGAAAGTGTCTGACCTTGGGGAGAAGGTTATCACACTAACTTTTGTGAATGAGGCTTACTGGAAGGAGAAGGAAGAAGATACTGCACTCCTCACGAAGGCCCTCGTAGACAATGCAAAACTTCAAGCCGAGGTTGACGCGCTGAAGAAGAAGCAAAAGAAGAAGAAGAAGAAGACGAAGAAGCTGGAGAAGGAGGTCGCTGAGCTGAGGGACAAGCTGAATGACTTGGCTATTAAGAAGGACAAAGCTGATCAAGCAACCAAGGTTGCGTTCCAAGATGGCTTTTGTTTGGCTTGATACCAAATTCTGGCCAAGTACCCGGACCTCGATGTCTTCTTTTTGGTGGGTCTGGACATCCCCGAAGGGCCTCGCTGGATGTGGTCAAAGATAGAGAACCTCAATCTTCCCTTTGCCTTTTTTCTGGCACCGAAGGATGTGACAGAGGAAGTTGGTGGTGAAGTAGCTCAGGACGGCGAGGTCGACTAGGCGTCCAGAACCCCGAATAGGCTTTTTTTTTTCTTCTTCTTTTTCTTTATAAACTTCTCCTTGTTGTACAAAGACAAAAATGAAATTTCTTTTTTCCTCTAAAGCTTCTCCTCATTGTACAAAGGCATGAATGAGAATTTGGCTAAGTTTCAGGACATATTTCTATATTATCTTCGACACCGAAGGTCAGGTCAACCATTTTCGATCTAGGTCCCTCGAAAAGATAGTAAGTGATGGCCTACGGCGGCTTCATCGTGTGTCATTGTAAGAGCAGAGAGTGCTTCTGATGGAGGAGAATACTTTGGGAGGAAATTCCCCAGTGGAGGATACCTGAAACGCTTTTTTAGAAAAACACAGGTTAGGAGGTCCCCGGTGTAAATTCCCGGGGAGGAACCTCCCCCGGTGTAAATTCCCGGGGAGGAACCTCCGACGCCCAAGTCAGTATTTTCCAGTAACTAGATTATGTGCTCTTTTGTGTATTCAAAGAGAACTTTTTATCTCTCCCTTTTTAGAATGCTTTCTGGGTATTTTATACAGGAGGCGTGTAGAAGCCATTTCCCTCTAGAGGACATCCCAGATTATGACATGTGTACAGCGGGCTGCGATCCCTGCTTTTTTGGGAGCGAAGGGACGTGTATCTCAGCGAAAGTCACTGGTCTGATAGCCTAGTCATTCCGAGGGCGTCATATCGAGGCGTCCCTCTGATGGCGTGTCCCAGTGATAGCGTGTCAAAATGTATTTGGGAGACAACTTTATGGGGAGGTGTCAGAGGCTCCTTAAATGCTTCGTTCGTACCTTCCGAGGTTACTCTAACATCTCGGGGCATATGTTTCCCGAGGATGGTTCCCCCGAGGGGTACTTCTGTTTCCGAAGAGGGTTTGACCTTTCTACCGAGGTTGGTTCTATCATTGCCTGACGGAGCGAATTCCCTATACTAGGCCAGAGGGATCGTGTGTCCTTTTGACCTCGGCTGGTAGTTTCCCTCGCCGAAGCCAGTACTCCGCCAAGTTTGGGAGCTCGGCCGTTGATGGGCACCTCGGCTATCAGTAAGTATCCTTCGCGCCTATTATCCAGATAACCACCTTTGGCATATATAGCACCAATTTTGGCCAATATCTTTTGGGAAAGCTTTACCTATTTGTATCAACCATGTTCAGTTATTGCTCCTTTGGAGACGATGTATCACTTTTGTACATAGGTTCTTACACCTTGTTCGGCTAGACTCCTTCCGTCTGACTATTTTCCTTAGAAAAATTTCTAAGTGTAGAATTTTTTCAAAGCATCTAAATGCCATGTGTTCCTTAGTTCTCCACCTTCGGTGTCGCCGAGCTTGTAGACTCCTGGCCAAACTTCATCAATGACCACATAAGGCCCTTCCTAGTTCACCAAAAGTACTCCACAAGATGGTATTCGGGGCTCAAACTCAGCCTTTCGGAGGATAAGGTCCCCCTTCCTGATTCCTTTTCGCTTGACATGCGAGTTTGCAGCGATAGCTACCCTTTGCTGAAAAGCTCTTCTTCTAAGCTTAGCCACTTCTCTGTGCTGGTCCATTAAGTCCAGCATGGTTCTCAACCCAAGGTTGTACCCCTCTTCATTGAACGCTTGTATCCTTATGGATGGCTGAACCACTTCAACAGGAGTAATGGCCTCCGTGCCGAATACGTGAGAGAAAGGCATCTCACCTGTGGCCCTTTGGGGGGTTGTCTGATAGCTCCATAGCACACTAGGAAGTTCTCCTGGCCATTTTCCTTCTGCTTCCTTCAATCTTTTTTTCAAGCCATCTTTTATGGTTTTGTTTGACACCTTTACCTGTCTGTCACTCTAAGGATGAGCTACCGGGGCGAAGTGCATTTTTATCTCGAAGTCGGTAGTGAATTCCTGTAACCCCTTACCAACAAACTGGGAACCATTATCGGCCACTATCACCCTTGGTATGCCGAATTTGCATATGATGTTCTTCCAGATGAATTTCTATACGTCCTTTGCTGATATAGTTGCCAGAGGCTCTGCCTCAATCCAATTAATGAAGTAATCCATTGCGACTAAGCAAAACTTCACTCCTCCGGGTGCAGTTGGGAGAGGCCCGATGAGGTCAACACTTATATTGCGAAGGGGCAACGGTAGTTAGCTGGAGTTACCATTTCTGAGGCTGGCCGCTGGATGTTAGCGTGTTTTTAGCAATTGTCACATTTTTTGATGAATTGCCTAGTGTCCTTCTTTAAGGTGGGCCAGAAGTATCCTTGGTGGAGTAGTACTCCTGCCAGAGCATCAGTTCCTATATGGGAACCACGGGCGCCCTCATGGACTTCTCTGAGGAGTGTCTCTACATCCTCTTCACCGACACACCTTTGCAGTGGACTTGCGTACCCTTGTCGGTATAACTCTTCCCCGATCAGGATATATTGTCCACAACGTGTTTGCACTTTTACTGCCTCAAGAGGATCTTCGGGAAGTACCGAGCTTATGAGATACTTTTTTATGGTATATTTCCACCCTTTTTCCGAGGTTGCTATGCCCATTATTGCTATGCTCGGGTGACTTAGCACCTCGGTGGACTTTTTTGACTTAGCCAAGTATTTTCTTCAGTATTGTCCCGATAAGGTATGTTCTCGATGTGTACCACGTTGAACTCCTGGATGAGCTTTGATACGAGGTCCTGATACTTTGCCAAGGTTGGGTCATTCGCGCTATAGTCGCCTGCCATCTATCGGACCATAAGCTGAGAATTGCTGTGGGCCTTTAGGTTTCTCACACCAACTCTTTTGGCGAGGTGCAAACCTCCTATGAGGGCTTCATATTCTGCCATATTGTTGGTGACATTAAACCCGAATTTCATGGCCTTCATGGCTTCCATACCTTTGGGACCATGGAGAATTACTCCAGCTCCTTCATGTTCAGAGCCGGAGGCCCCGTCAACAAACAGAGTCCACTCAGGTTCATCCTTTCTAAGGTTAGGTGGACTGTCTTCAATAATGAAATCTGCCAATGCCTATGCTTTTATTGCCTTCCTCGGCTCATAGGTGATATCATACTCACCGAAATCGATGCATCACTTCGAAAGCCTTCCCGAATGGTCTACCTTCTTCATGATATCCCGAAAAGGAAAGTTACTTTGCACGATAATGGGGTGTCCTTGGAAATAGGGTTGTAACCTTATACTTGCAAGTACTAGGGCATAAATAGCCTTTTGTAGCAAGGGGTACCTGACTTCGGCGCCATGCAAAGACTTGCTCACATAATATACTGGCCACTACTTTGCCCTGTCTTCCTTTACAAGGACCAAGCTCACTGTCTTTTCGGTGATGGCGAGGTAGAGCATGAGGGGTTCTCCTTCCCGTGGCTACCAGAGTGTCGGCAGACAGGTTAGGTAGACTTTAAGCTCTTCCCAGGCCTTTTGGCAGTCTTCATTCCAAGGGTGCACCTCGGTCCCGAGGTTACCTCCATTTTTTGCTACTTTACTAAGGACTTTAAAGAATGGTCGACAATGATCCCCATATCTGAAGATGAATCTGCTGAGGGACGTGATTCTCCCCGTAAGTCTTTGCACATCCTTGGTCATTGTGGGAGTTTAGAATCCCAAAAGGGCCTTGACCTTTTCCGGATTATTGTCAATACCTCTTTCTGACACCATGAATCCGAGGAACGTACCCGCATTCACCCTAAACACACATTTTTCGGGGTTGAGACGAATTCTGAATGTCCTCAGGTGGTTGAATGTTTCCTTTAAGTCTATGGTATGACTACTTGACAGTTTGCTCTTAACTATCATATCATCGACATAGACTTCCATTTTTCTCCCGATTTGGGAACCAAAAACCCTAATCATTAACCTCTGGTACGTGGCCCCTACGTTCTTGAGCCTGAAGGGCATTCTAATATAGTAGTATGTACCAACCTCGGTGATAAAGGCAATTTTTTACTCGTCTTCAGGGTTCATCATGATTTGATGATACATGCTAAAGGCAACGAGGAAGCTAAGGAGGCCATACTCGGCAGTTGAGTCTACCAACTGGTCTATTCATGGCAGAGGATATGAATCCTTAGGGCAAGCATCGTTCACGTTTCAAAAGTCGATACACATTCAGAGTTTGTCACTCCCTTCTTTCGTGGTGATAACCACGTTACTAAGCCATTCGGGATATTTGACTTCCCTTATTATGTTCGCCTCCATCCACCGTTGGACTTCAAATTTGATGAAGTTGTTTTTGTGTGCCGAAAGGCTTCTCTCTTTTTGGAAAACAGGCTTCACTTTAGGGTGTATCTTAAGACTGTTGAATTATGCAAGGGTCTACCCCAGGCAAGTCCTTTTGTGTGTAGCCAGATAGATCTTCGTTCATTAAAAGGAAAAATACAAGCTCTTGCTTGCCACCTTCGACCAGCCATTTCCCTACACGGGTACTTCGGCCTGGGACAAGCTCTACAGTCTCAGTTTCAAATTTCTCTGAGTTACTTCTGTTGCGTTTCGGCGGCCAAACAGCGCAGCAAAATTTAACCGAAACCCTCCAGGATCCAAGTGAAACGGGGTAAACTGAGTGTTCAAAAATTTTCATACCTAATTTTCAGTTGAGATCTCTTACTCAACTGTAGAGTCGAATCACAAAACCTGAATAGGTGACGTGTTTATGCTCTCTATGGTATCCACACGAGCCTCTCGGGATCACCACCATTCCACCACGTCCCGGCAGATGCGTTTCTCTTGCGCTCGCAATGCTAGTTTGCGTCCTCCAAGAAATTGTAAGAGAAGAGTGTGGCTGTCCTTTTGGGAGGCTAGGGCAAGGAGACCTACGAATTTCTCACTTAAAATTTGTATTTATAGTGAGACTCAACTTCCACGCCTAATGGGTTTCAAAGCCCTAATCCAATTAGGATTTAATTTCGGGCTTAATAATGGCTCAACTCTTGGGCCCATTATTAATACGAAATTAAAGTGAAACCATAACCCAAATAATTAGCCCATGCACTCTAGTGATCCAAATAGCTCTATGTGTGTGACCCAATAGGCTCTTGCCATGTTGGCAATGATCATAAATCACATTTATGATCATAAGCAATGAGCGGTGTCTAGCAACACATCATTGCTAACCAAGTGACAAGATTGTCAGTGAATCGACTAAATCTTTATGATCATCACCGATATATGCCAGTGTCCCTTTGTCCAAGATATCAAGACTAAGCACGAGACATGGAATGTGTCACTCTCGTATAGCCCAATCTTTGGTTTCTTGATTACCGAGTAGACCAACTTAAACTGATGACATTGATATCATATATCAACTCATCCGAGCATGGCCATGCATTTTCTAAGTCTCACTCTATCAAGGGGCCCGAAGATATCACTCCTGTTACATAGGAGGGACAAATCCCATCTTGATCATACAAATCCCTCCGCATGATATGTGACATACCTAATGACCTCCTTCAAGTTCACTCAGTTACGAGCAACAAAGGAAAGTATCAAAGTATGTGACTCACATGTAGGGAACCTTGATGATCTTAGGTCGAAGGACTACATATACCATGATCACTATGAGAATCACTTATGACACTCATATAACGATCCATGTAGTGTTCTCATGGTGGGTCGGTCCAGTACACAAGTTCTCCAACTTGTACCCATATGTAGATTACATATCTCATATTAGTCTCCACATATGCTAGTCGTTATGTATTATTGCAACCCGCTCAAAAATAATACTAGACCAGGGACGTTTAAGAATATCATTATTCTAGGGTTACGATTATGTTTGTTAAGTTACACAGAAATAAAACAACAAACATAATTGATGGATTAATGCCTTAATAAAATATCATGATCAATGTGCAAAAATACAATCATCTCATGATTGGCTTTTGAGCACAACACTAACAGCTTCTCTCTCATTCTATAACCTCTTCGATCGGTATGCCCTTCTCTTCTGAGGTCTGCATGTGCACGTTCATCGGGCTTTGCCTCACCCTTACGAAGACCTTTCGGACCTCATTTGATCAATAAATATTTCTGCGTCCCCCTCCTTTATCTCGAAGGTGACTGCCAAGTACTTCACATCAGGTCAGATGTGAAAGTTCCCTTGAGTTTGCCTTTTCAGGATTGCATTGTATGAAGGGGGGATGTCAATGATTATGAACCTGGTCATGGCTAAAGCAAAGAGTTCTCCATTGTTCTAAACTGCAGTTCTCCTTATCATTAAAGGTAGGTCAATCCACCCGAGGATAGGGAGTTCGGAAGGACCCACCCTCACGGTAGAGGATATGACAGGTTTGAGGTCATTTTTTGTGATGCCCAAGCTTGGCAACTGGTGGGAGAATAGGACATCGACGTTGGACCCGTCATCTAGGAGCGCCCTTTTTACGTCCCAACTCCCAATCCTTGCCATAATAAGGAGTGGGTCATCATGTAGGAATACTACAGTAGGCCCATCTTTCCGAACAAGCTTGTTTGAAGGGTCACCGAATTCCATCACCAAGATCTCCCTTGCTTGCCTCTTTTTCTCTGCCGAAGGTAGTCCCATGGTGATCATCTGGATTACTCCAGCTGGTGGCGAAGGATTTTTCTTGGGACTTTGGTTCCGACGCCTGTCGAAATCGTAGTCTTCATCTTCATTTTTTTCCTCCTCCCTCCTTCCCCTAGGATAGGGCATCCATAGGTACCGGTGAAGTTGGCCCTGCTTGATTAAGGACTCGATGTACTTCCTGAGTTGGAAGCAATCCCGAGTGTCATGACCGTGATCCCTGTGGAATTGACATAATTTTTGCATATTTTTCTTGTTTTTCGAGGTCATGCCCTTCGGTTGCTGGATCTGGGTGCCTTGCCTTTCCATTGCCAGTAGTATGTTTGTTCTCGTGGTGTTCAAGGGTGTGAACATCACTGGCTTCTTCCGTCTCTACTTCTGAGGTCTCCATCCACCTTCAGTTGGATACAGAGGTTGGCTGTTTTGTCCTTCGGGCAGTATGTGCTCAAACTTTGGCCCCCTATCCTAAGCTCCTCAGCCGTCATGTGTTGTTCCACCCTTTAGTAGAATTCTCCAAGGGTGTCTGGGGGGTCTTTAGAGAACTTGTAGAAGAGTTGTGCGTCTCTCCGAAGTCCCCTTATCATGGTGAGGATGCATATTTTGGGATAGAAGTCCAGCACACTCAAGGCTTCACAATTGAACCTTTCGACATAGTGACGAACGGTCTCCACATTCCTTCGCCAATGGCCTACTGCCGATGAACTGTTGCGTGAACACCGTGGATATCTATTGGAAACTCATTATAGTTATAAGGGCAAGGTAGTTGTACCATGCGGTTGCCAGGTCGGAGAGGGTGACCTCAAAGCACTTGCAAAAGGTAGCGTCATCGGCACCGTGTAGCACCATACTATGCCTATACTTGGTTTGGTGGGCTTGAGGGTCACTACACCCATCATAGGTTTCCAAGTGAGGCACCCAAAAATTGCTTGGCATTGGTGCATCCACTACCGTCCGGACGAAGTGTGACTTTTCTCTGGTGAAGGTCTCAGATAACCTTGACCAGACAGGCTTTCGGGCAATCTGACTCTCCACTTCTTCTAACCTTTCTAGTATCTTTTCCATAAGGATGGTGGCACTGGGCTCTTCTCATTGTCTGGAGGCCTCCGGCAACGGAGAACGACACCTCCTTTTCGGGGAGTAATTTTAGTGGCGGGGGGATTGTAATCTTTCTTCCGATGAAAAACTCTGCCGGCGAGAAGTCTTAGCCCCTTTGGACTCCGTTTCTCCAGTCTGTCGGCCTCTAAGGGTAGATCCTCCATTGAGTACCCTTCACGGAAGTCCCCCCTCCCTGAACTCCGATGAGTGGACTTCGAGCTTTTCTCCCGACGAGGAGTTGGTGAAGAGGCCCTTTAGCTCGAAGGTGGATGTGACCACCTTTGGTCTATTTGTTGCATCATTTCAGCCATAATAGAGCAATGAAAATCATGTAGTAAGCTCAGCGTGATCATTGGAGGACGTTCGTCCTCAGGTGAAGAAGTCCCTATGGCTGGTTGTTCGGTCGCTGGTTGATTCTTTGGCGCGAATGGGGACTTTGGGAGTCCCTTATCCTTAGAACGCCGAGTCTCAATGACGGCTACCTGAGGGTGAGTTCCCACAGACGGTGCCAAATGATGCCTGTCGGCATCTTCGTTGTACGACATGGTAAGCTTGAGAGGGACTTCTAGTATGAAGAAATTGGTAAAAGAGACTTCTATCATGAGATTGCCTGAAACGCTCAAAAGAACAGGGGTTAATAGGTCCCCAGAGTGTGTTTCCGGGGGTGGAGCCTTTGACACCTAAGTCAGTATTTGGAAAATGAAGAGTAGTGAATGGAGGGTAAAGAGTAGAGTTCTCTTGAAAGTTCTGCCTATGTCCTTATTAAGGCCGTTTCCCCAAGTATTTATAGGACATTGGAAAAATCCGTTTGACACAGCCTGCTTAGATAATGACATGTGTTCAGCCAGATGCATTCCATACCTTCAGGGATGAGGATGTCCAGCTGGCCGAAGGCCGTTCTGTCCAACTCAGGGCCATGGGAGGCCCGTGTGTCAGGGGCGTGTGCGAGGTCTCTATGTCAGAGGTCCTTAACCATTTTTGTCATGTTCACAAGACCTCTTTGATGAAAGAGACCTCTTCGGGATGTGAGAGCTTCTGGCCGGGGCTGCTCCAGTCACTTGGAAGTCTTAGTGTTGTCCCAAAACGCCAATCATGAGATGATTGTATTTTTGCACATTGAGTCATGATATTTTATTGAGGCATTAATCCAACAATTATGTTTGTTGTTTTGTTTCTGCATAAATTAACAAACATAATTGTAACCCTAAAATAATGATATTTTTAAACGTCCCTAGTCTAGTATTATTGTGGAGCGGGTTGTAATAATACATAATGACTAGCATATGTGGAGACTAATATGAGATATGTAGTCTACATATGGGTACAAGTTGGAGAACTTGTGTACTGGACCGACCCACCATGAGAACACTACATGGATCGTTATATGAGTGTCATAAGTGATTCTCATAGTGATCATGGTATATGTAGTCCTTCGACCTAAGATCATCAAGGTTCCCTACATGTGAGTCACATACTTTGATACTTTCCTTTGTTGCTCGTAACTGAGTGAACTTGAAGGAGGTCATTGGGTATGTCACATATCATGCGGAGGGATTTGTATGATCAAGATGGGATTTGTCCCTCCTATGTAACGGGAGTGATATCTTCGGGCCCCTTGATAGAGTGAGACTTAGAAAATGCATGGCCATGCTCGGATGAGTTGATATACGATATCAATGTCATCAGTTTAAGTTGGTCTACTCGGTAATCAAGAAACCAAAGATTGGGCTATACGAGAGTGACACATTCCATGTCTCGTGCTTAGTCTTGATATCTTGGACAAAGGGACAATGGCATATATCGGTGATGATCATAAAGGTTTAGTCGAATCATCGACAATCTTGTCACTTGGGTAGCAATGATGTGTTGCTAGACATCGCTCATTGCTTATGATCATAAATGTGATTTATGATCATTGCCAACATGGCAAGAGCCTATTGGGTCGCACACATAGAGCTATTTGGATCATTAGAGTGCATGGGCTAATTATTTGGGTTATGGTTTCACAATAATTTCGTATTAATAATGGGCCCAAGAGTTGAGCCATTATTAAGCCCGAAATTAAATCCTAATTGGATTAGGGCTTTGAAACCCATTAGGCCTGGAAGTTGAGTCTCACTATAAATACAACTTTTAAGTGAGAAATTCGCAGGTCTCCTTGCCCTAGCCTCCAAAAAGGACAGCCACACTCTTCTCTTGCAATTCCTTGGAGGACGCAAGCTAGCACTGCGAGCGCAAGAGAAACGCATCTGCCGGGACGTGGTGGAAGCGTGGTGATCCCGAGAGGCTCGTGTGGATACCATAGAGAGCTTGAACACGTCAACTGTTCAAGTTTTGTGATTCGACTCTACAGTTGAGTGAGAGATCTCAACTGAAAATTAGGTATGAAAATTTTCGAACACCCGGTTTACCCCGTTTCACTTGGATCCTAGAGGGTTTCGGTTAAATTCTGCTGCGCTGTTTGGCTCCCAAAACCCATCAGTGGTATCAGAGCTACTGGTGAAACCCTAAATCGGGATTGAGTGTTGAATCGCATGATGCTATGTGTTCGGTTGCTTTTCGGCCATGATTAATTAGATTGATTCATGATGCATGAAACTGGAATTCGTAATGAACATATGAGATATATGAAGAAACGACACAAATTGGTTAATGAGATTAATCTCAAATTGAATGGTATGAGATACCTATATGGATTAGGATTCTTGCAATAGTTGCAGAAACCCTAGCTTGGTTCGGATTCAGCCTGTTCAGGCACTGAAAGTAAGGTATTTTTGGTGGCTCGAATAGAGGAGTCTCGGGTGCCTACTTTCTCAAAATACAAGATTTCGGGCTAAGCAATTGTAAGAAAATTTTTTGCGCAGGGGGGCGCTGCCCCCCACGCCCCCCGCAAGGGTGTCGGCTGCCTACTTGGCTCAGAACCCTTGACCACTCGTCCGCTGACCGGTCAGCGGAACCACCGCCCACTGACCGGCCAGCGGGACCGCCGTATGCGAAGCGCCACATAAATAAAAACTGGTTAATCAACACGTGAAAATTGGCATGCATCTTTGTTGAATGAGATTTGACATGATATGCTGATTGGTGTTTGAAGCATGGTGCATGGTTATAGCCCTTGATTGGTTGTACTTGTAAATACGACCTGCGAGTCGTGCCTTTTCTTATCACTCTCATTGTACATTCTCTTCTCACCTTACTCCCCTCGAATGTAACTCGAGGTTTCTATTATTGATGTAATGGTGCATTATGGGATCATCCAAGGTGGTATGTCTAAGGATCATCCAAGGAGGTATGTCCAAGGAGATGACAACAAAAGGGCAGCCAAGAAAGGAAGATAAGGAGCTTGTGAAGACTCTTTTCTTTTCTTAGGCTTTTATGATATTCTCATTGGCTTGAGAATATCGCATAGTTTGGGCTATAACCATGTCACATTTACTTTCTTGTACGCATGAGATGCATGTTTTATATTTGTATGTGATGCATGTATAAGACAACCGGAGATAACAAATTGGTGAGATCAAAAGAAAAAAATCCCTCAAACAAATATTAAGTCATTAAATGTGATGCCTTCCAAATGTTGGCACTCGTCAAGACTTTGATCAACATTAGGTGGGTTTGCCAAAGCAAAGCACCTATGTTCATCTTGGTAAGGCGCGATGGGATAATAGTGATATCCAAATTGCTAACTTTGGGTTCGACTTAACTAAGTCATCCTAATAGGATTAGGGACTTAGAGGCATAGAGTTGGGCTTAAGCTCATGAGATGAGCTTGGACAAGTGTTGTTCACCCAACTATCCAAGAGTTGCATAAGATGCAATTGGCAAGGAGTTGCCTACCTAAATAGCTGTAACTTGAGAGAAAAGCCAAAGCTGACTCAGGTTGTGGTCAAATATGGATCTTGGCCCACTAGAATACCTTAGCGCCGAGGTGTTCCGAAATAATATCGAGGGTTATTATTTTGAGGAAAATAGTGGGAGTATCGTTTAATAAAAGTCCTTATTAAATGAATTAAAATACATGACTCTTACACTGCATATTTACTGTTGTAGATAACCATGGCACAAAACACATCGACACTTTCGTTGCGATCGATCCTTGAGAAGGAAAAACTGAATGGGACCAACTTTCTCAAATGGTACCGAAACTTGAGGATAGTCCTCAAACAAGAGAGAAAGGCTTATGTCCTAGAGCAGCCCATTCCGAATGAGCCTGCTGCCACTGCTCCAAGAGCTGAAAGGGATGCTCACAAGAGGCATTCTGATGATGCTTTGGATGTTGCATGCCTCATGCTTATTACCATGGAATCTGAGCTTCAGAAGCAACATGAGAACATGGGGGCGTTCGATATGATCGAACATCTCAAAATGCTTTTCCAAGAGCAAGCTAGGCATGAGAGGTTTGAGACCTCTAAGGCATTGTTTCAGTGCAAGATGTCTGAGGGAAGTCCCGTGGGTCCTCATGTGCTCAAGATGATTGGGTACATTGAGAATCTTGAGAATTTGGGATTTGCTCTTCAGAAAGAGTTGGCTATCGATGTAGTCTTGCAATCGTTGCCTGAAAGCTACAGTCAGTTCGTCATGAACTATAACATGAACGACCTTGACAAGTCCCTCCCTGAATTGCTCAACATGTTGAGAACTGCTGAGCAAAACCTTAAGAAGGCTAAGCCCATTTTGATGGTTCAAAAGGGCAAGGGAAAGGGAAAAGCCAACAAGAAGAAGGATAAAGCTAATGGAAAGTCCAATGCTAGTTCTTCTTCAGCTGCACTGAAACCAAAGGGTGGTGTGGCAAAGGAAGGGGAGTGCTTCCATTGTAAGCAACCTGGACACTGGAAGCGCAATTGCAAGCTCTATCTTGAAGAACTTGCTAAGGAAAAGGGAAGTAAGACTTCCACTTCAGGTATTTTTGTTATAGAGGCTAACTTTTCTACTTCCTCATCTTGGGTATTGGATACTGGATGTGGATCTCACATTTGTGCAAATGTGCAGGATCTAAGTAGAAGTAGAAGATTGGCCCGAGGTGAAGTGGACCTACGTGTTGGAAATGGAGCAAGGGTTGCTGCCTTAGCCGTAGGGACTTATGTTCTCACTTTACCTAGTGGATTAGTTTTAGAATTAGACAACTGCTACTTTGTGCCTACTATCAGTAGAAATTTGATTTCTGTTTCTTGTTTGGACAAGAAAGGTTTTTCATTTATAATAAAAGACAAATGTTGTTCTATAAGGTTTTTCATTTATAATAAAAGACAAATGTTGTTCTATTTATTTGAATGAAATCTTTTATGGTAGTGCTCAACTTAGCAATGGGTTGTACGTTCTAGACCTTGAAGATCCAATCTGTAATGTGAATAACAAGAAGGTCAGATTAAATGATTGGAACCCGACCTATCTCTGGCACTATCGCTTGGTCCATATAAATGAGACCCACATATCCAAGCTCCATAAGGATGGACTCTTGGACTCATTTGATTTTGAATCATATGAGACATGTGAGTCATGTTTGTTGGGCAAGATGACCAAAGCCCCATTCACAGGGCAAAGTGAAAGGGCTAATGACTTACTAGGACTCATACATAGTGATGTATGTGGCCCTATGTCTACACAAGCTAGAGGAGGTTTCCAATACTTCATTACTTTCACTGATGACTTTAGCAGATATGGCTATGTGTATCTTATGAGACACAAGTTAGAATCCTTTGAAAAGTTCAAAGAATTCAAGAATGAAGTAGAGAATCAACTCGGGAAGAGTATCAAAGTGCTTCGATCAGATCGAGGTGGAGAGTACTTGGATCGAGAATTCCTTGACTATCTGAAGGAGTGTGGTATAGTATCACAACTCACTCCACCAGGTACACCTCAATGGAATGGTGTATCTGAAAGGAGAAATCAAACTCTGTTAGACATGGTTCGCTCTATGATGAGTCAAGCTGACCTTCCAAACTCCTTTTGGGGACATGCTCTAGAGACAGCCGCTTTTACACTAAACCGAGTTCCATCTAAATCGGTTCAAAAGACACCATATGAGATATGGAGTGGGAGGCGTCCCAATTTGTCTTTTATGAAGATTTGGGGCTGTGACGCTTATGTGAAACGTCAATCCTCTGACAAACTAGGGCCCAAATCTCAAAAAATGCCTTTTTGTTGGGTATCCCAAAGAAACAAAGGGTTACTATTTCTACAATCCTTCTGAGCAAAAAGTGTTTGTTGCTCGAACTGGTGTCTTTTTAGAGAAAGAGTTTATCTCTAAAGAAACTAGTGGGAGGAAAGTAGAACTTGAAGAAATTCAAGAACAACAAGGAGACATCGAACCTGAAATGGAACCTGAACAGACACCACAAGATGTTGTGGTTCAAGAGTCTGTTCCTGTAGCACAGAGCCCACGTAGGTCTGGTAGGATTCGGCGTGAGCCTGAGAGATATGGATTTCTCATGACTCACACTGGTGATGTGATGCTCATGGATCAAGATGAGCCCATAACCTACCAACAAGCTATGTCATGGCCTGACTCTGAGAAGTGGCTAGTGGCCATGAAATCCGAGATGGAATCCATGTATGAAAACCAAGTATGGACTTTGGTTGACCCACCTGAAGAGGTAAAACCCATAGGGTGCAAATGGGTTTTCAAGAAGAAAACTGACATGGATGGTAATGTGATTACCTTTAAGGGACGATTGGTTGCAAAAGGTTTCAAGCAAATTCATGGTATTCTCTATGATGAAGCTTTTTCACCAGTTGCTATGCTTAAATCCATCCAAATTTTGTTTGCTATTGCTGCACACTATGATTATGAGATATGGCAAATGGATGTCAAAACTGCATTCCTAAATGGAAAGCTACTTGAGGATGTGTACATGACACAACCTGAGGGTTTTGTCACTCCAGAGAATGCCAATAAAGTGTGCAAGTTGCAAAGGTCCATTTATGGATTGAAGCAAGCTTCTCAAAGTTGGAATCTTCATTTTGATGATGCAATCAAAGAGTTTGGTTTTATCAAAAATGAAGATGAACCTTGTGTCTACAAGAAGGTTAGTGGGAGCGTTATTGTGTTCTTGGTGTTGTATGTCGATGACATACTACTCATTGGGAATGACATTCCTGAGCTATAGTCTGTGAAGACTTGGCTAGGGAAATGTTTCTCTGTGAAGGACTTGGGTGAAGTAGCCTATGTGTTAGGCATCAGGATCTATAGAGATAGATCTAGAAAGCTTCTTGGCCTAAGTCAAAGTACATATATTGACAAGGTGCTAAAGAGGTTTAGCATGCAAGATTCCAAGAAAGGATTCTTGCCCATGTCACATGGTGTCACTCTTTTAAGATCTCAGTGTTCGAGTACAATCGAGGAGAGAGAGCGCATGAGTAAGATTCCATATGCCTCAACAATTGGATCTATCATGTATGCCATGATATGTACTCGTCCCGATGTCTCATATGCTTTGAGCATGACGGGTAGGTACAAATCGAACCCCGGTGAGAGTCACTGGACAGCTGTTAAGAACATCCTTAAGTACTTACGAAGGACCAAGGATGCATTCTTGGTTTTTAGAGGTGAAGATGAGCTCGTTGTAAGGGGTTACACCGATGCAAGGTTTCAATCTGATAAGGATGATTTTAGATCGCAATCTGGTTATGTGTTTTGTATTGGTGGTGGTGTTGTCAGTTGGAAGAGTTCAAAGCAAGAGACAGTAGCTGACTCTACAACAGAATCTGAGTACATTGCCGCGTCTGATGCTGCGAAGGGGGCAGTTTGGATCAAGAAGTTCATCACTGAACTTGGAGTGGTTTCAAGCATTACCAACCCAATAAAGCTCTATTGTGACAACAATGGAGCAATCGTACAGGCTAAGGAACCTCGATCTCACCAGCGATCCAATCACATACTTTGACGCTATCATCTCATCAGGGAGATCATCGAGAGGGGTGATGTAAGGATATGCAGGACTTCGACAGATAGCAACATTCCTGATCCACTGACAAAGCAGCTTACGCAGCAGAAGAATGATAGCCATTCTAGGTCCATCGGTATTAGAAACATGGATGATTGGCTTTTAGTGCAAGTGGGAGATTGTTAGTGTTGTGCCCAAAAAGCCAATCATGAGATGATTGTATTTTTGCACATTGAGTCATGATATTTTATTGAGGCATTAATCCAACAATTATGTTTGTTGTTTTGTTTCTACGTAAATTAACAAACATAATCGTAACCCTAAAACAATGATATTCTTAAATGTCCCTAGTCTAGTATTATTGTGGAACGGGTTGTAATAATACATAATGACTTGCATATGTAGAGACTAATATGAGATATGTAGTCTACATATAGGTACAAGTTGGAGAACTTGTGTACTGGACCGACCCACCAAGAGAATACTTCATGGATCGTTATATGAGTGTCATAAGTGATTCTCATAGTGATCATGGTATATATAGTCCTTCGACCTAAGTTCATCAAGGTTCCTTACATGTGAGTCACATACTTTGATACTTTTCTTTGTTGCTCGTAATTGAGTGAACCTAAAGGAGGTCATTGGGTATGTCACATATCATATGGAGGGATTTGTATGATCAAGATGGGATTTGTCCCTCCTATGTAACGGGAGTGATATCTTCGGGCCCCTTGATAGAGTGAGACTTAGAAAATGCATGGCCATGCTCGAATGAGTTGATATACGATATCAATGTCATTAGCTTAAATTAGTCTACTCGGTAATCAAAAAACCAAAGATTGGGCTATACAAGAGTGACATATTCCATGTCTCGTGCTTAGTCTTGATATCTTGGACAAAGGGACAATGGCATATATCAATGATGATCATAAAGGTTTAGTCGAATCATCGACAATCTTGTCACTTGGGTAGCAATGATGTGTTGCTAGACACCGCTCATTGCTTATGATCATAAATGTGATTTATGATCATTGCCAACATGGCAAGAGCTTATTGGGTCGCACACATAAAGCTATTTGGATCATTAGAGTGCATGGGCTAATTATTTGGGTTATGGTTTCACTTTAATTTTGTATTAATGATGGGCCTAATAGTTAAACCATTATTAAGCCCGAAATTAAATCCTAATTGGATTAGGGCTTTGAAACCCATTAGGCCTGGAAGTTGAGTCTCACTATAAATACAACTTTTAAGTGAGAAATTCGCAGGTCTCCATGCCCTAGCCTCCAAAAAGGACAGCCACACTCTTCTCTTGCAATTCCTTGGAGGACGCAAGCTAGCACTGCGAGCGCAAGAGAAACGCATCTGCCGGGACGTGCTGGAAGCATGGTGATCCCGAGAGGGTCATGTGGATACCATAGAGAGCTTGAACACGTCAACTATTCAAGTTTTGTGATTCGACTCTACAATTGAGTGAGAGATCTCAACTGAAAATTAGGTATGAAAATTTTTGAACACCCGGTTTACCCCGTTTCACTTGGATCCTGGAGGGTTTCGGTTAAATTTTACTGCGCTGTTTGGCTCCCGAAACCCAACAGGAAGGCCCCCTAAAACAGAGGATCCCTTTCGGAGGATATTTTCCCCTGCCGAGGATGGTAAGTCTACTCCTCCCGAAGCTGGTCAGGTCATCTTATCGATGGTGGTAGTGTACCATGTTCCCAAGGTCAGTCCCATTATTCTCCAAGGGTGATGGTGGATAACCAAGGTTAGGGGGTCAAGGACTACGGACCCTTTTGTCCCGAGGTTGGTGCTTGCATTCTCAGAGGGCGGTACTTCGTTAGAGCTTGGGAGTTTGGAGGGTAATAGCCCTTTGCCTATCACAAGAGACTTTTTTTATTCCTTGCTCTCTACTCTTTACTACTACTCACAAAAATACTGACTTGGGCGTCGAAGGCTACTCCCCCGGAAACATACTCTGGGGAGCTCCTAACCTTGGTTCTTCTAAGTGTTTCAAATACTCTATCACAGGAAGTCCTCTCTGTAAGCCAACATGTCATTCATCAAAGATGCTACTGGGTATCATTTGGCGCCACCTGTGGGATCTCATTCTCAGGTCATCGTTGTTGAGACCTGACATTCTAAAGACAAGGAACTCCCGAAGTCCCAGCCTATGCCGAAAGCTCAAAGAGTGACTAAACAACCTGCAGTAAAGACTTCATTGCCTGAAGGCAAACATCCTCTGATGGTCACGATGAGCTTTTTGCAAGAGTTTTAGTGCACTCCTGTGGCTGAAATGACCCAACAGCTTGACAAAAGGTGGTCACAACCACCTCCTAATGGAAGAGCAGCTTCTCCTAGTACCCGTTAGGAGAGAAGCCCAAGGTTACCTTGCCGAAGCTCCAGAAGTGGGGGTTCTCATGGTGAGTCTTCAACAGAGAACGTACCCTCAAGAGGACATTGCACTGGAGAAATGGAGTCAAAGGAGCCCAGAACATCTCGCTGGCAAAGTCCATCCCCGGAAGGGAGGTCCTAATCTCCCCGCCGGTGAAGTTACTGCTAGTGTTGTGCCCAAGAGGCCAATCATGAGATGATTGTACTTTTGCACATTGAGTCATGATATTTTATTAAGGCATTAATCCAACAATTATGTTTGTTGTTTTGTTTCTGTGTAACTTAACAAACATAATTGTAACGCTAGAGTAATAATATTCTCAAACGTCCCTAGTCAAGTATTATTGTGGAGCGGGTTGTAATAATACATAACGACTAGTATAAGTTGAGACTAATATGAGATGTGTAGTCTGCATATGGGTACAAGTTGGAGAACTTGTGTACTGGGCCGACCCACCATGAGAACATTACATGGATCATTATATGAGTGTCATAAGTGATTCTCATAGTGATCATGGTATATGTAGTCCTTCGACCTAAGATCATCAAGGTTCCCTACATGTGAGTCATATACTTTGATACTTTCCTTTGTTGCTCGTAATTGAGTGAACTTGAAGTAGGTCATTGGGTATGTCACATATCATGCGGAGGGATTTGTATGATCAAGATGGGATTTGTCCCTCCTATGTAACAAGAGTGATATCTTCGGGCCCCTTGATAGAGTCGGGCCCCTTAATAGAGTAAGACTTAGGAAAATGCATGGCCATGCTCGGATGAGTTGATATACGATATCAATGTCATCAGTTGAAGTTGGTCTACTGGGTAATCAAGAAACCAAAGATTTGGCTACACGAGAGTAATACATTGCATGTGATGTCTGTCTATCGCTCAGTCGGCAGATTTTACAGGACGACCACGTGTGGCCGGACCAGCACGTGGTAGTATTATCATCGTTCAGTCAGAGGGCGGCACGGAGCCTTGAACCCTCGACCTTAGGCTTTACACTCCCTCAGGCGGAGTTGCGTCTAACCACCAGGCTAGGGATGATGCCACCCGGTGGTGTGGACCGGCATCTCCATTGTGTGCAGTGGTGAAGGCAGCAGGGGGTCCCGGAGGTGCGGATTAGTGCAGAAGGAAGGCATCCAGGGTGGATCACCTTAAGTGATGGCCGACAGCTTCTCGGTCCCGTGGTAGGTGAGAACGTGAGGTACCTTCGGTGTGGGGGAGAGCTAGGAACAGTGATTCTTCAGGGAGACCTGGCTGAAACATTCAAAAAATAGGGGTTAAGAGGCCCCCGGGGTAGTTTTCTGGGGGGGAACCTCCGATGCCCAAGTTAGTGCTTTGAGAGAGAGAGAGATATTCAGTAATAAGCGCAAGGGACTCTTGCCTGGCGTGTCTTTCTGAGGGTCGAAGGGAGAGTATTCAGGCGAAGGGAGAGTATTCAGGCGAGGGGAGTAGAGCATCCTCTATTTTCCGGCCTCTCTCTCTGTCCTCTCGGTAGAAGGCCCCCTTGTTTGTGACCATTTCTCTGGTATATAAGAGAGGGGGTGACCTTTTCAGATTATGACTATGTATGGACGGATGGTGTTCGTACTTCTAGGCGTGGGGGCCCCTAGCGAACTGCAGGCTCCTTGGGCCGTGAGCTGTAGCCCTTTGTGACAGGACATCAGACTCCGATGGCGTGTCAGAGCATATCTTAAGGTGGCATGTCGGAGACGTATGTGAGCGGAGTGTCAGAGACTCTTTGATAGCTCTTGCCGTACAACCGAGGTCCCTTTGGTTGATGTCTCACATCGGGGTGAGGAGCCCTTTTCCGGAGTTAGGCTGGAACTTTGGCGTCTCCGTCTTCGAGCGCCTTTCTCCTTCGGAGGGTGAATGGTCTTTCTCCCCGAAGCTGGTTCGGTCGCCTTCCTGAAGGAGTCACTACGCTGGCTCCCGAAGTTGGAATTGGCGATCTACCGAGGCTGTGTGCTTCAAGTATATGATTTCCTTCACTCCATAGTCCTTTCTGAGGTCGTATGCCTCAGATGTCTGGCTTTCTCTTTTCCGTGGTCGGTGGGTAAACAAGGCGATAGCACTTTGGCTATCACATGCCCCCCTTGGAAAGTCGAAGTGAAGACTTTAGGAAGTAGCTTTTCCGACGTCTGTCTATCACTCAACTGGCAGTTTTTGACAGGATGACCTCGTGGACTCCTGGAGGCCCACGTAGTAGTATGTCCATTTTCGGTTGAACAGGGCGGCGCGGAGCCTTGAACCTTGGACCTTATGGATTTACACTCGGAGTATGATGTCAGGTGAGGAGGCACTTTGCCACCTAGGTGATGAGCCTTGTTTGAATAGGTGTTGTCTACCCGCCCTTCGGTGTTCTCGAGATTCCCAACCCGTTCACTTTTCCCGCCATAGGTTAGTGGATCGATGCATCTTGAAACTAGGCATGTTAGTCTCGAGCAATGTGCCCTGGTTTTTTGGATGTCAGAAAACGTGTCCTAGTTTTTCATGATGGGCGACACGTGGCAGTCATTAGCTGGGATGGGCATGCCTTTTTGCGTGTGATGGATAATCATTGCGATGCTTCACATTCACGCAGCATTTATGACGCCTTTTTGGCTGCCCTTACTCAATCTATATAAGCCTTCCTCCTGTCATACTCTTCACTCGTGTTTCTTTGCTCTCACCTTGCGCTCGCTTTTTCTTCCTTTTTTGCAGCGGTCTTAGCGGTGAAGCAATTTTCGGCAACCTTTCACGACGGCATCCTCAAACCTCGACTTCGGCAAGACTTTTGGTGGGTTCTGACTTCTAGAGTTCCTACGGTGTTTGCTTTTTTTTTCGCTTTCCGAAGTCATTTTTCCTCTTTCCGAAATTGTTTTTCCCTTTTTCTGATGTCGTTTTTTGGTCAACCATGCATATTCCTGAAAGCTGGCAACCTTTTTTGGCTCACCCTTGTTGCACCACTCCTGAAAAATTAGACAAGTGGAACACCAAATTTTTGCTTCCCCCTTATGCCATCACAGGGTTACCTCGCCTTGGCCAGTTTAGCTTTATGAATCGAGGTGATGAGGTTACCGTTTTCTGAGCCCAACTGAAGGCTGGACTTCGGTTTCCTCCTGCGAAGATGATTTGTGACTTTTTCCAGTTTCATGGCATAGCCGTGGATCAGCTTCCTCCCAACTCATTTTGCTATTTCAACGCCTTTCTCTGCATGTGCGAGATCTTTAGGGTAGAACCCCATTTCATCCTGTTCATGTAGTATTATAAGCTCTATTCAGTTCCAAAGGGTGGCTTTTATTTCATGCTACCTAGGGGATTTGGGAGCAAGAAATTTATGTTCACCTTCACTACCAAAGATAGCTAGCGAGGGTGGCAAAGGAAGTTCTTCTTCTTGAAGGTGGTGGAGGCTTGGTCGCACGTCCCAACTAAGTGTGCTCGGGGAAAGCTGGAGGCAGATGTTATGGATCCCAGGAAGCTGCTAACTCCCGAGTTGGCGGTGAGGTTTAGGAACTTTGACAGACGAATCCGTGCTGTCGCCGACTGGGATCCCGAGGTCCCTTCACGCTCCCTCTACCCTTTCCCGATCATGTGGAAACTCATGACCGAGGATGTCCTTCGGGAGCTGGGGGTGTTTACGGAGAATAAGACGGAACTCGGCATGCCAGCTCCTGCTACCGAGGGGAAGAACTCTTGGCTGTTGAAGCTCCTTTGGAGCGAGCTCACTTACGAAGCCTTTTTTGAAAATAAGTTTCTACCAAAGTTTTTTCAGCATAAATGCCTGTGGACTTACATTGATTTCTTCCCTTTTTTTCAGAGATGGGCGATGAGTCTGCTGCCTACTACAGGTCTCTCTTCCTTGGTCAGGCCGAGAAGGGAGAACCAAAAAAGAGGCACAAGGCTTCTGAGAGTGGATCATCTTCGGCCAAGAAGGGCAAGAAGGACAGCCCTCTTCCCCCTCCGGATGACATTTTGGAAGTCGGCGATGTCATTGCTACTTCCACCAAGGTTGGCGATGTCATTGCAACTTCAATAGAGGTTGCAACTTTGTCCAAGCCTAAAACTGCCGGGGGGTTCTTGCCGAGGTGGCCGTTCCTACCCTTCCGAGTCCCGCCACATCGGCGGATTTGTTAGGCTCTTTGGAGGATCCTCCCGCTGAAGATTTAGAAAAACGCCGAAGGGCCAAGGGCAAACTTATTCCTGCCGATGTGGAGGAGGTCGGTGACTCTGATGACGACTGTACCGAGGTCGCGCCAGGTTTCTCTCTTTTTCCCTGCAATCAACTTACATTTTTTATAATCAAGGAATTTTTACCTAATAAGATGCATGTTTCCTTTCGCAGAGGATCCAGTGCCACTGGCTTAGAAGATTGAGCATGCCCGAATGAGGGATGTTCAGGATTCTCATGTCCCGAAGGACAAAGTCCCAAGGGAGCCGTTCTGGACTTTCACGGAGGACATGAATTTGTTCTCCGAGGACTGCCAGGAGATGGCTCCCCAAATGGTGAGGGGCGTGCTTACTCAGGCATCCTTCAAGGCCATCGTCGAGGAGTGTGCCTCTGAGGATGCCCTTGCTGCAAAAGTTTCCCAGCATGCTGCTCAGGTAACTCTTCAAGCTCCTCACTTTTCCTTCCCACTTTTTGCCTAAGTGTTTTTGGCTTTCCTTGTGCAAATTTCGCTAAGTACCTTCTCTTTTTTGCTGCTTCTGGGGTATAGTGGGTACCTCCGAGCTTGGGCAGCAAAGCAGTCTTCGGTCCGAGCTTGGGCTGAAGACAAATTAGAGAAGGCCAAAGTCTTTTGTGCCAACTCGGTGCTGACGAACACCAAGTTGAGCCAAATATGGAAGGAGAAGATTGCCAGTCTTCGGGAGGAATTCTTGAAGGGCCAAGAAGAGCTCTTTAAGGATTTTACCGAGAAGATGTCCGACCTTGGCGACAAATTAATCAGCTCCAACTCCTGTTTCTTTAGCCGCCACCTTTAGTGCAGGTGGAGGGGCAAACGACAGGTTAAGGAGCTCAATTTTCGACCAAGTCCACTCAGGCCCCTCGGGAATATCCAAGGTAGCCAGGAGGGAAAGGTCGAGATCCGGATAATTCTTTAGAACTTGATGGCGAGCTAGGTAGAAGCCATCCTGAAAGGCAACCTTGGTTGCCTGAACGGCTTTGTCTTTCTCTATGCCCAAGTCGTCTACCTCGTTCTGAAGATCTGCTACCTCCTTCTCCAGCTCCTTTGTCTTCTTCTTCTTCTTTGAAACCTTCTTTAGAGAATCGACCTTGGCTTGAAGTTCAGCATTGTCAGCAAGCGCCTTCGCCAGGAAAGCAGAATCCTCTTCTTTCTCCTTTTGAATGGCCTTGTTGGCCGAGGTCAGACTCACAACCTTTCCACCACGGTCGGACATCTTCTTAGAGAAATCCTTCAAGAGCTCCTCCTGGCCCTTCAAGAATTCCTCCCGAAGCTTGGCAACCTTCTTCTTGGCTATCCGGCTCAACTCGGCATTCTTCACAGCCAAGCTAGCACAAAAAAGCCTGGCCTTCTCTAGTTTATCTTCGGCCCAAGCTCGGACCGAAAATCGCTTCGCTGCCCAAGCTCGGAAGTATCCACTATACCCCAAAAGCTGCGAACAAGGAGAGGGTACTCAATCAAATTTGCATACGGAAATCCAAAACACTTACACAAAAAAGTGGGAGGGAAAATGAAGAGGCCTGAAGGACAACCTGGGCAGCATGCTTGGACCCCTTGGTGGCAAGGGCAGCCTTGGTGGCGTACACCTCGGCAACTGCCTTGAAGGAAGCCTGAGTGAGCACGCCACTCACAATTTAGGGAGCCATTTCCTGGCAATCCTCGGAGAACAGATTCGTGTCCTCTGTGAAAGACCAGAATGGCTCCCTTGGAACCTCGTCCTTCGAGATGTGGGATCCCGAAGAGCCCGCCTTCGAGCATGCTTAGCCATCCAAGCTAAGGGTGCCAGTTCCTCTACAAATCAAGAAGCATACGTCTCATTAGGCAAAACTCCTTAACTATGAAAGCTATAAGATTACAAGTGCTAAAAAGGGGATAAGAGACAAACCTGGCACAACCTCAGGGACGTCATCATCGGAGTCCCGGACCTCCTCCACATCAGTAGAGATATGTTTGCCTTTGTCCCTTCAGCATTTTTCCAACTCCTCAGCAAAGGGACCCCCTACCAAAGTGCCCAAAAGATCCACCGACGTGGCGGGGCTCAAAGAAGCAGCAACAGTGGCCACCCCGGTAGGAACCACGATGGAAGTTTCAGGCTCACTGCCGACTTCCACCACATCTCCTGGGGGTGGAAAAAGTTGTCCTTCTTTGCCTTCTTGGTTGAAGACGGTCCTCTCCCAGTAGTCTTGCGCCTCTTAGACACACCCTTCTTCATTTGTTCCCCCTTCTCGGCTTAGTCGAGGAAGAGGGACTTATAGTAGGCAGCAGACTCGTTGCCCATCTCTGGAAAAGAAGGAAAACATCAGTATGAGTCCAGACAGATACTTATACTGAAAAATTTGAAAGGAAACTTACTTTCGAAAAAGGCTTCGTAAGTGAGCTCCCCCCAAAGGAGCTTCCCTAGCCAAGACTCCTTCCCCTCGATGGCAGAAGCTAGCATGCCGAGATCCGTCATGTGCTCCTTAACTACCCCCAACTCCCAAAGGACCTCATCGATCATGAGCTTCCACATGATGGGGAAGGGGTAGAGAAAGCGTGGAAGGATCTCGGCATCCCAGTCAGCGACAGTACGGATACGTCTGTCAAAGTCCGTAAACCTCCCCACTAACTTGGGAGTTAGCAGCTTCTTGGGGTCCATGACATCTGTCTCTAGCTTTCCCCATGCACACTTAATCAGAACGTGTGACCAGGCCTCCGCCACCTTTAGGAAGAAGAACTTCTTTTGCCACCCTCACCAGCTATCCTTAGTAGCGAAGGTGAACATGAATTTTTTGCTCCTAGATCCCCAAGGTAGCATGAAATAAAAGCCACCCTTCGAGACCAGATAGAGCTTGTAGTACTGCATGAATAGGATAAAATGGGGTTCTATCCCGAAAACCCCGCACATGTAGAGGAAGGCATTGAAATAGCAGTATGAGTTATGAGGAAGTTGATTCATGGCCATGCCATGAAATTGGCAGAAGTCGCAAATCATCTTCGACAGATGAAACTGAAGTCCGGCCTTCAGTTGGGCACGGAAGACGGTAACCTCGTCCTTATGATTCATAAAGCTAAGGTGCCCAAGAAGAGGTAGTCTGGTGATAGCGTAAGAGGGGAGGAAAATTTTGGTTGTCCACTTCTCTAATTTCTCCGAAGTAGAGCAACAAGGGTGGGACATGAGAGGCTGCCAGCTCTCGCGAATAGGTGCAGTAGACATAATTGGAATAGGCGAAGACATGGTTGGCTAAAAAAGGACCTCGGAAAGAAGAAAAATGACTTTGGGAAGCTAGAAAAAAGTAAGAAAACCGAAGGACCCTTAGAATCAAAACCCACCGAAAGTTTTTCCAAAATCAGGGTTTGAAGATGCCGTTGTGAATGATGGCCGGAAATCGCTCCGCCGTGAACGCTGCCGCAGAGAAAGAGGAGAAAGGATGAAAACAGACGAGAGAAAATGAGAGCAAAGAGAAAGCAGGAGAACATTATGACAGAGGAAGGTTTATATAGACCGAGGAAAGGTAACCGAACTGACGTCATAATTGCTCTGTAAAGGTGAACCGTCGCCATAACTACTCCTCGCACGTGAAAACAGGCGGTTGGTCTAACCAACATGACCACCCGCCAACCAGTGCCTGCCACATGTCAACCAGTGCGAGAAATTAGGCCACACTTGCTGACACCCTGAAAATCCGGGCACATCACTCCAGACTGACATGCCTGGTTATGAGGCACGACGGTTCACTGAACAGCAGAAAAAGTAGAGAGATTGGTCACCTCAAGGACACCAAAGGGCAGACAGTGACACCTGACTGGACAGGGCGCGCCTTCAGACAACGAAGTGCCTTTTCCATGAATGTCACATTCCGAGTCGTGAGAAGGACCCCCAGAAGGTCTACAAGCCGAAGTCTCCACTTCGGCTTCCTGACGGGGGGCATGTGATAGCCGAAGGGCTGTCGCCCTTGTAGCCCACGAACTAAGGTCAAGTACCGCATTTGGTAAGTCAAGTGTCACCCACAAGATGTAGCTGTGCAGACCTCGGAAAGGATGAAGTCTGGCACCTCAAGCATACAACTTCGGTGGCCAGCCAGCACCCCTGAGGATGGTAGCTACGACCTCGGAGAGATAGAGCGTTGCCCCCTTCGGAAGGGTGCCCGAATCACCTTTGAGAGAAGGAGCAGCCACCTGTGGCAGGAGAAAATCCCCCGAACAAGGAGCCTCAGTACTAGGGAATCTCCCGAACTACTGGCATGACTCCAGAAGAAGGGTCTTCGCTCCGAGGGATGACCTCGAGTAAAGGGACCTCGGTGGTACGACAGAAGCATTTAAGAAGCCTTTGAAATGTTGCCTGCACACGCTACACGCCACCCTCATATGCGCTCTGACACACCGGGACTGTCCACGTCCTATCATGTAGGACTATGCCTACCCTAGCCCATGGCCCGATGAGCCTACAAGCGGCTAGAGGCCCCCATGCCCAGAAGGTACAAATTACATCCGACCGAACATGTGTCGTGATCTGAACGGGCAACATCCTCCTATATATACTCATGAAATGGCCTCACCAAGGGATCCTTTTTGAACTCCCATGAAAAGAGATAACAGGCAAGAATCCTTGGCCCTTAGTGCTTCATCTCTGCCTCCAAAAAACTAACTTGGGCGTCGGAGGCTCTTCCCCGGAAAAAGACTTCGGGGACCTCCTAACCCCTGTTTTCTGAGTGTTTCAGGCAGGTCCACCTGGGAAACATACACTTTAGGCATTCTCCTTCACTGGAAGTCCCTCTCGGTCTTACCATGCTGCAAGGCATCAATGTCAGGGCCCGTAACTACATGGTATAACTTCTTGGCTCCTGGAACCATAATGCATTTCTAGGAGTTATCTGTAGCATTCACCTAACAGTTTAGCGGGAGTAGGTTGATGGCAAAGATGCCCGTACAAATGTTTGACATAGCCTAAAAGAATGGGGACCATTCAGCACTATGTTGAAAGGTTCAACAGAAAAGTCCTCAACATGCCCGACTTCTGCCACAAAATCTGCATCCTCAACATGATTAGAGGACTTAGGAGAGACTCACAACTCTTGTACGAGTTCTCTAAAGATTGTTAGTGTTGTGCCCAAAAGCCAATCATGAGATGATTGTATTTTTTGCACATTGAGTCGTGATATTTTTTTTAAGGCATTAATCCAGCAATTATGGTTTGTTGTTTTGTTTCTGCATAACGTAACAAACATAATTGTAACCCTATTTTCTCAAACTTCCCTAGTCTAGTATTATTGTGGAGTGGGTTGCAATAATACATAACGACTAGCATATGTAGAGACTAATATGAGATATGTAGCCTACATATCGGTACAAGTTAGAGAACTTGTGTACTGGACCGACCCACCATGAGAACACTACATGGATCATTATATGAGTGTCATAAGTGATTCTCATAGTGATCATAGTATATGTAGTCCTTCGACCTAAGATCATCAAGGTTCCCTACATGTGAGTCACATACTTTGAAACTTTCCTTTGTTGCTCGTAACTGAGTGAACTTGAAGGAGGTCATTGGGTATGCCACATATCGTGTAGAGGGATGTGTATGATCAAGATGGGATTTGTCCCTCCTATGTAACGGGAGTGATATCTACGGGCCCCTTGATAGAGTGAGACTTAAAAATGCATGGCCATGCTCGGATGAGTTGATATACGATATCAATGTCATCAGTTTAAGTTGGTCTACTCGGTAATCAAGAAACCAAAGATTGGGCTACACGAGAGTGACACATTCCATATCTCGTGCTTAGTCTTGATGTCTTGGACAAAGGGACAATGGCATATATCGGTGATGATCATAAAGGTTTAGTCGAATCATCGACAATCTTGTCACTTGGGTAGCAATGATGTGTTGCTAAACACCACTCATTGCTTATGATCATAAATGTGATTTATGATCATTGCCAACGTGGTAAGAGCCTATTGGGTCGTACACATGGGGTTATTTGGATCGTTAGAGTGGATGGGCTACTAATTTGGGTTTTGTTTTCACAATAACTTTGTATTAATAGTGGGCCCAATAGTTGAGCCATTATTAAGCCTGAAATTAAAGCCTAATTGGTTAGGGCTTTGAAACCCATTAGGCCTGGAAGTTGAGTCTCACTATAAATACAACTTTTAGTGAGAGATTCATAGGTCTTCTTGCCCTAGCCTCCCAAATGGACAATTGCACTCTTCTTCTGCAATACCTTGGAGGACTCAAGCTAGCACTGAGAGAGCAATAGAAACGCATCTACCGGGATGCGGTGGAAGCATGGTGATCCCGAGAGGCTCATGTGGATACCATAGAGAGCTTGAACACATCAACTGTTTAGGTTTTGTGATTTGACTCTATAGTTGAGTGAGAGATCTCAACTGAAAATTAGGTATAAAAATTTTTGAACACTCGGTTTACCCTGTTTCACTTGGATCCTAAAGGGTTTTCATTAAATTCCACTGCGCTGTTTGGCTCCCGAAACCCAACAAAGATCCCCCCAATACCCTCAGAGAATTCTACCAAAAGGTAGTGTCACACCTCACACAGGCCCTAGCCTATAAGTTTCTACTTTAACTCACAAATCCGACTAAAATTCTAGTTTCTCTAATTCGGCCAAGCAAGCAATGGCAACATTAAGTCTTATTTTCTTAAGGTGAGAAAGCCTGGGAGGTGGCCCAGGAGGCTCTAACACAAATCCATTAATTACTTGTAGCAGATGCAAGGCCCAATACCACTAACTTGCACATCAAGCAAGGTTTTAATTGATTACTTGCATAACAAGCAAGGCAACACTTAATAGAATTTTAAGTGCATATTTGGTGTGCAATCAAGTGTACTACCTATATGATAACCAAGAAGCCACAATATTGGTTTTGACTTTGAAATTACAAGTTAATATGCATGTGTTCTTCTTGGCCAAAATAGGTACACATGGAGGTTCACATAAACATACTCAAGCATAAGTCCATAATCATACTTAAAGGGGCCAAACTTTGGCCCATAACATTCAACATCTATATACAAGCACAAAACCAACCATAAGTCCATACATAACTTGGCAATCAAGTCCAACAAAACCATCACCAATCTAGGCATCCAAGACTACATATATGTACACTCCAAAAACGGTTGTCTACCTAGCACCTAACATGGCTACATGCCATGAGTCCATAAGTTGTCCATGCCAAGTTAAATACAGACCGAGACCATTAGTGGTCAAACAGAACCTTAAGGATCCCATACAGAAGTACACATTGCAACACCAACCCAATTTCCTGATTCATTGTCATGAATGCAAACACTATGATCAGAGCCAAAGTCCAAGTATCCATAATGCTTTCCTAGACAGGACCCCCACACTACAGCCTGTAAACTTAGTCCATAAGTTTTGGCCAACACAAAATAAGACTTGTAATAGAACCAAACCAATAAGTCAAGCATACATTGGCACATACCTTGGAAAATAAGCAAACTAGTACTAAACTCAAACACAAAGCAATTTAGCACTACTTAGGCCTAATGTCTTTACCTGAAAAACAAATAGGATGGGCAGTGAGTAAAACTCAGTAGGATTCACTTTTATAATACAACTCAATTAAGAGTCTATTTAGTTAAGCTGAGTATTCACTCAAAGCTTAACCTCCCATAAGCTTAGTTCAACCTGCAAAACAAACACAAAGACAAGGAAAACCAAGCATATACATATACATGATAACTAACCATGGCATATAATGCACAATATCATAATTTGGGTTAGCAAGCACAAGGAAAGCACCCAAGCACACAATAACACACTCACACACCACATATTGCTCTCGGCCAAATATACCATACATGTACCCATGTGCACTTTGCACACAAAACACCATCAAACACTCCACTTCCACTTAGAGCTCCAAAATGCTAAGCAAATAGGCCACATTTACTTGTATTTCTAGTACATGTACATTAGTTAATTAGCTAATCAAGAAGTAGACCGAATGTAATCTCAATAGCCCATCAAGCAACTAAGGTCATTTGGCAAATTTTAACCATCACTTAGCCACTCTAAACACTTGAACCATGGTAATTCACCAAGCATAATCAAGTGTTAGTGAACCCTACCCCAACAAGCTTTTGGCCATAAGCCAAACTTCCAATGCCCAAGTGTTCTTCACTCAAAATGCCTACCATAACAACAAATTCGCATCAACAACACTCACTCATGGATTAACTACCATGTATTCAATGAAGAACACCCAACTACACTAGTTCAAGCTCTCGGCCATAATGCCCAATTCCATACATTAATGTTCCTCATCAATCTAACCCATCATATAATCATCAAATCATCAATAACCTTGTTCATTGCACCATTACCATGTAATCAAGTGAAGAACATGAAATTACCTCAAATTGCACTTTTCGGCCAAACACCAACTTGCTCACTTTGATGTTCTTCACTCAAATTGGCCTAGCATAAGATCAAATAGGAATTAATATACCTTAATCATGGATTTATTTCCATGGAAACAAAGAAGAACATCAAGCTAAGTCATCCATCACTTTCGGCCAACAACAAACTCTCAAACCAACACAATACTTGCTCAATTAGCTTAGCACAACACAATTGAGCACTTAAACTCCTTGCTCATGGAAGAATTAGCATAGAATCAAGGAAACACAAGAAATACCTTGGAACCCTAGCTTGATTTGGCTCAGCCCTTCACCGAAATTCAAGAACAAAGCTTGATTCCAAGTTGCCTTATGCCGAAACTATCTTCCAAGCTTGAATCCTTCAAATGGCTTCAAGATTTCTTGAATTCAAGACCAATTTCTAAGATGAAGATCTCAAGAACACTTTCGGCCAAGTGAAGAGCAAAGTAACCCGAAATGGAAACCAAATGGCCTTGACTAGTTTCGGCCGAAAGACACATGTGTAATAGTTGGCTAATATGCTAACTTTTGCTTTCATTTATTTGCATGAAACAATGATGCCCTCACTCATTCACGGTCACACTAGCACCATTAAAACATGTGTTCACTTAGGTACTTAAGTTTCTTCATGGCTCATAATGCCATGCACAAAAGAGCACAAGTACCAAAGTACCATAATTTCCCATGCAAAATCGGCCATAAGTCTAGTATAAAAACTAGTTAGTTTAACTAGTTAACTAGTGAATAGTTCTTTAGTGGTAGACAAGACATGACTAGTAATCATTGTTGTCCACTAAACTTGGTCTAGTCTTGCACTAGTCATCAAATAATCTTGCATGGCCGAAATCACCAACTTAAAGTTTGTAGTTTTAAATGTACCACTCATCTAAGTGTACAATTTGATCCCCTTTCTCTGTTTTCTGTCTGTTTTTCCATAGTCCAGTCTCTGTGTGCAGTTAAGCCCTGAAAGTTTCCAGCTTTGCACATAGATCACTGTACTAGTTTCCTTAATTTTCCTTGGCCTAAGCCAGGCACTTAGGAGGTGCCTAACAATTCCTCCCTCCTTAAAGAATTTGGTCCTCCAAATTCTTGACCAGTCTAGGGTACAGTTGAGGGTATTTAGTGGAAATTTCCTGTTCCACTTCCTAGGTTGCCTCATCAGGAGTGTGGTTACTCCACTACACCTTAATCATAGAAATCCACCTGCTTCTTAACTTCCTGGTATCTTTAGCCAGGAACTGGATTGGCACTTCTTCATAAGTAGGGTTGGGTGCCACAATTACAGTTGTAGGTGTCTCTATCTATTTATAGCTTGGAACATGCTTTTTGAGTAAACTTACATGGAACACATTGTGTATGTTTCCAAGTTCTGGTGGCAAGTCCAGCTGATATGCCACATTTCCCACTTTGGCCAGTATTTGGTATGGCCCAACATATCTAGGTGCTAGTTTCCCCTTTTTCCCAAATCTGATTACTCCTTTCATTAGAGAAACTTTAAGCCACACCCAGTCTCCTTCCTGGAACTCCAGGTCTCTTCTCCTTTCAGGTTTGCGTAGGCTTGCTACCTATCATTTGCAGTTTTGATCCTGGCTTGGTTAAGTTTAATTTTCTCAGCGGTTTCCTTAATAATGTCTGGCCCCACTTCTAACTTGTCTTCTGGCTAATGCCAGCAATGAGGAGTAATACATCTCCTGCCATATAAGGTCTCATAAGGAGCCATTCCTATCACTGAATGATAGCCATTATTATAGGAAAACTCTATTAATGGGAGATGGACATCCCATTCACCCTAGAAGTCAATCACACAACATCTCAACATGTCCTCCAGAGTCTATATAGTTCTTTCTGTTTGTCCATCGGTCTGAGGATGATAGGCAGAACTAAACTTGAGCTTAGTGCCCAATGCCTGATGCAGGGATTTCCAAAACCTGGAGACAAACCTAGGATCCCTGTCTGATACTATCTCATCAGGTATTCCATGCAATCTTATTACTTCTCTTATGTAGAGTTGTGCCAATTTGTCCAAGGAATCAGTAAGATTCATGGGAAGGAAATGGGTTGCCTTGGTCAATCTATCCACAATGACCCAAATGGCATTATGCCTCCTCCTTGTCAGTGGCATACCCACTACAAAATCCATAGAGATGGATCCCCATTTTCTCTTAGGTATGGGCAAGCTTTGTAGCTTTCCCCCTGGTTTTTGATGCTCCACCTTCACTTGTTGGCATGTTTCACAACTAACCACAAGTGTATTAATATCCTTCCTCATATATGGCCACCAAAAGTATGCTCTAAGAGCATGATACATCTTTGTGGCCCCTGGGTGCATACCCAGCTTACTAGAGTGAGCTTTTTCTAGTATTTGGACTCTTAGGTTGTCCTTTTCAGGCACATACAACCTATTCTGGAAATGTAGCACTCCTTGCTTAAAAGAAAAACCTTCATATAGTTCTCCCTTATTCTTGCCAGATATCAATTCTAGCTCCTCATCACCAGCTTGAGCCTTCTTAATAAGCTCTTTCCACTCTGGTGTAATGGTGAGTACCTTTAACTGTTCACCTTCTTTAGTTAGCCAATGGCTTGCTAGGTGAGTAATATTCAGGCTTTTTGCCTTATGTTCAACCTCACCACCTTTGAGTATTCCAGTGTAGTTCCTACTCAAAGCATCTGCCACTACATTGGCTTTTCCAGCTGTGTATTCAATTACACAGTCAAAATCCTTCAAATATTCCAACCACCTCCTTTGTATCATGGTCAAATCCTTTTGAGTGAAAAGGTACTTAAGACTTTTGTGGTCTCTAAATACTTGGAATTTATTACCAAGAAGATAGTGTCTCCATTGTTTAAGAGCAAAGGCTACTGCTGCTAGTTCCAGGTCATGCACTGGATATTTCTTTTCATGTGGTCTCAACTGTCTAGACCCAAAAGCAATGGCTTACTTTTCTTGCATCAAAACACAGCCTAGTCCTACATGAGAGGCATCTGTAAACACCTCATATTCCTTTTCAGGGTCAGACAGGGCTAGTATAGGAGCTGTAGTCAACCTCCTTTTCAGCTCTTGAAAGCTTTCCTCACACTTGGTTTCCCAGACAAATTTCTGGTTCTTTCTAGTTAATTGAGTCATAGGAGCTACTAGAATAGAAAACTTTGGCACAAATCTTCTGTAATAGCCAGCTAACCCAGGAAGCTTCTAACTTCCATTACACATTGGGGCTGCTTCCAATCAAGGATTGATCTTACCTTTTCAGGATCTACAACCAATCCTTGATCATTAATTATATGACCCAAAAATCCAATCTCTCTTGTCCAGAATTTACATTTACTCAGCTTTCAATAAAGCTGATTTTCTTGGAGCAAGCCAAGCACTATTTTAAGATGTTCTTTATGAGTTTCTTCATCCTTGGAATATACCAAGATATCATCAATAAACACCACCACAAAGTGGTCTAGGTATGCTCTGAACACCCTCTGCATTAAGTCCATAAAGAATGCAGGTGCATTTGTAAGCCCAAATGGCATTACCGTGTACTCAAAATGTCCATACCTAGTCCTAAAAGCAGTCTTAGGCATGTCCTCCTCCCTTACCCTTAGCTGGAAATATCCAGACCTCAAATCAATTTTGGAGAACACTTTTGCTCTTTTCAACTAATCAAACAAATCTTCTATCCTTAGGAGGGGATACTTGTTCTTTATGGTTAATGCATTTAACTTTCTGTAATCTATACAGAGTTTAAGGGTTCCATCCTTCTTTTTCACAAATAGCACAGGTGCTCCCCAGGGAGACACACTGGGTCTAATGAACCCTTTTTCTAGCAGGTCATCTAACTGCTTCCTGAGTTCTACCATCTCAGGCACTGCCATTCTATATGGAGCAGTAGATACTGGTGCTGCTCCTGGTACCAACTTAATTTCAAACTCCACCTCTCTTGAGGGTGGCAAACCAGGTAAGTCTGTAGGGAAGACTCCTGGGAAACCTTGGACTATAGGTATTTTCCTAAGTTCAATTGATATTTCCTGGTCATTTAGTACCAGGCATTCTTGCTCACTTCCTGGAGTTACCATCTCCAGTACCCTTAGGTGGCAGTCCTTAGCTAACTCTAAGGATTTATCTAGATCATATTGTATTCCACCAGGCATTATTAATTGTCTGGCTTGACAATCAATAACTACTTTGTTTTCTCCTAACCAATTCATGCCTAAGATCACATCATAGTCATGTGTCTCTAGCACTATGAGATCTGTTCTCAATTTGAGCTTGCCTATTTGTATTTCACAGTTTTCAACCTTGTAACAAGCAAACAAGACTTCATTGCCAACAGTCCTTACGAAGTACATATTGGTCATATATTTTACTTCTAGATTCATGATCTTAACCAAGCCAGTAGATACCACAGACAATGAAGCTCCAGTATCAAACAGAACAGATACTAACTGGCCATTAAGGTAAATTGTACCTTTCAGGTCCCTCCTAGTCTTTTGCTGACTAGTTTCCTTTCCAACTTCTTTGGCCTCAGGTGTTTCTTGTCCTCTCCTGGAAGATTCCAGTTGAAACACCCTTCCTGGAAGTGTACCAGGCCTTCTTTGCTCCTGAGGAACTCTGGGTGCTGGCCTCTAACCCTGGCCTGGCCCCTGAGTTCTCAGCTGGGGCATAGGCACCTGCCCCCTAGGTCCTCTGGGATTAAAAATTCCCAGCAATTTCTTGCTACCTTCACCCCTCTTTGGGCAGTCTCTCACCCAGTGATCTGGGGCTCCAGACCTATGGCACCCTGTTGAAGCCTTAAAACATGGTTTGTTGCCATGAAACTTTCCACATGGGTTGTACTGAGGAGCATATGGTTGTGGGTGTAGTCCTCTTTCCTTCTTGTTTTCCTTCCTGCTCCCTTTTGCATCTTTCTCATCTCTCGGCCTTTTTTATGTTTGTCCTTTCTTTGTTCCACTTCCACTTCAAGGCCCACTCTTAAATTGTTCCTGGAATTCCTGTTCCAGAGCCAAGGCACTCTGCATGACTGTGTAGTAGTCTCTGGCTCCAATTGCTCTGAGGATTTGTCTTAGCTCAGGTCTCAGCCCCCTGATGAACCTCTTGGTTCTCAGCTCCTCCTGCCCTTCATACTGAGGGGCATACCTGATTAAGCTATTAAATCTCTGCTCATACTCCAGCACAGTAAGATCCCCCTGCTCCAATTGGTCAAATTCTACTTGCTTTTGATCTTTCTGGGCCTCACTAACATACTGTTGGTGAAAGACCCTGAGAAAGTCAGCCCATCTCATAGCTCTCCTCCTGTCTGGAGGTCTCCTCTGGTTCCTCTCCCGATAACTCCTTTGTACTGCCCTCCACCAGAGTTCAGCATTCCCTTCTAGCCTGAAAGTGGCTAGCAGTACTCTCTGTGTGGAAGTAACCTCCATCCTCTCCAATATCTTCTCTATCTGATATACCCAGAACTCTGCCTCCTCTGGGTCACATCCCCCTCTGAAGACTGGAGGTTTCAGTGCCAGGAACCCCTCCAACTGGCCCTCCTTTAGTCCCCCTCTTCTGTGCCTTCTCCCACTCTCCTCTCTGCTACTGGATTTATCCCTGAATGATCTGCTTGATCTGCTTCTCATTGTGGTCTCCTCAGTAGAGGGTTCAGTCCCTCTGGAGTATATGTAAGCATCTCTCTCTTCAATATCAGGGCTGTCATCCTCCTCTTCCTCCTCAATTCTGGGCTCCTGCCTCACCTCAGATCTCATTCTTCTGGCCCTTGGGTGTCTTCTCTCCTCATCTGCTTCTTCCTCCTCTTGGTTGCCTCCAGCTCTACTGGATTTGTCATAACCCACTGGCTCTTTGCCAGGCCTCCTTCTTCTCCTCCTACTCCCTTCCGCCTCTACTGGTTTAGACTCTTCCTGATCCTGGGCTTGGCCTCTAGCCAAGAATTGCATTCAAAGCACTAACTGAGCCACTATGGCATGCAGTGACTCCATCATCACTTCCATTCTCTCCTGTCTGTCTCTACTGGGTCCAGGTGCTTGGTACCTGGCAGGTGGTTCTTCTGCCACATCATATCCCATTTCTTCAGCCTGAGTTTCAGGCACATTTTCTTGCAAGCCCTCTACATTATGTGTTAGGCACCTCCTATGTGCTTGGCTTAGGCCAAGGAGAACCAAGGAAAATGAGAGAAAATAGAAAGGGAAGAAAGAAGAGCCATGGAGACTGGCACAATGACTTATGTGCAAAACTGGAAACTATCAGGACTTAGTTTCACATGGAAAACGTACTATGGGAAAGCTGACAGAAAACTGAGAAAGGGGACCAAACTGTGCACTAAGTTAAGTGGTATAAGTGAAACCACAAGTTTAAAGATGGCATTGTTGGCCATGCAAAGTTCTATAACGGCTAGTGCAAGACTAGACCATTTGTGGGGGACAACAATGATTACTAGTCAAAATCTTGTCTACCACTTGTGTACTATTCACTAGTTACTAGTTAAACTAACTAGTCTTTATGTTAGTTACATGGCCGGTCATGCATGGGTGCTTATGACGCCTTGGTACTTGTGTTGTTTATTTGCTTGGCACTTTGAGCCATGTGTGGACTTAAGTGCCCATTTAGACACAAGTTTGAGTGGCGGCCTTGTGCATAAGTGGACTTAAGGGCTATATTGCGCCATGCAAAGAAATGGAAGTGAAATTGGCATTTTGGCTAACTAAAGCCAATGACTTTCGGCCGAAACTAGCCTAAGTCCATTTGCTTCATTTCGGGCTTCCTTGCCTTTGCTAAACCGAGAGCATTCTTGAGAGAGCTCCTTCACAATCTTGTCTTGATTTCAAGAACCTTGAAGCCATTTGAAGAATTCAAGCTAGGAAGGCTTGTCTCGGCATAAGCTCACTTGGAATCAAGCTTTGTTTATGAAGAAATGGTGAAGGGCCGAGCCATTTGAGCTAGGGTTCTTGAGGTAACCTTGGTATTTCCTTGAATCCATGGTATTTCTTTCCATGAACAAGGATTTTGAATGCTCATACGTTGCTAAGCTTGGAGATTAAAGCAATTGAATTATTTGGTGGAAAACCTAGTTATGGCCGAATATGATGAACATGTGTTCTTGGTGTTCTTCTTGGAATTCATGGAAATTAATCCATGTGTGATGCTTGTTGATGATCATTTAACCTTGTGATAGGTTGTTTGGGCGAAGAACACCAAGATTGCGCAAGTTAGTGCTTTGGCCGAAAGTGTATTTTGAGGTAACCCATGTTCAACCTTTGTTTACATGGCATTAACGCCATGAACCATGCTTAATGATGCATTGGTAGATGTGTGTGGCATTGGATTGAATGAAGAACATGTATATGTGAAATGGGCACTATGGCCGAAAGGGTGGAAATGGTGTTTACATGTATTTTGCTTAGTTACATGGTAATTGTGCCATGAGTAAGCTTATTAGTTGTTTGACTACTCATTTGGTGTAATGGAATGTTGAGTAGTACCATGAGATAAAAATGTGTGCTTTGGCCGAAAGCTTGAATTGGAGTGAAATGGTATATTTCACTTGGTTACTTGGCATTAATGCCATGGTTGTTGTTTATTGGAGATTATAATGGCTCATGGTATGTGAGATTAATGGGCAGCTTATGTTTAAGTATTTTGGCTTATATGGCCGAGAGCTTCAAAGTGTTGGGTGATAGTGTCTTTCATTGAAATCATGGTATTTGATCCATGGGTTATGTTGTTAATGATTATGCCTTATTATGGTAGGCATTGAGGTTGAAAGGCACTTGGACACTTGAAGTTTTATTGGAGACCGAGAGCTTGAGGTAGGGTTCACTACACTTGAGTTCGCTTGGTAATATATGCCATGGTTCAAGTGTTAAGGTGGCTAAGTGATGGTTAAAATTTGCCATGTGATCTTAGTTACTTGATGGGCTTATTGGTTATATTTGGTTGCAATGTTGATTAGCTAATTGACTATGGTACATGTACTAAAAATGCAAGTGAATGTGGCCTATTTGCTTGGCATTTTGGGAGCTCCATATGGAATGTTATTGGTAAGATTATGTGCAAGGATTGCACACGGGTACATGTATGGCTTATATGGCCGAGAGCAACAATGTGAAGTGTGTGTGAGTACTTGTGTGCTTTGGTGATTTCTTGTGCATGCTAACCCCCATTATGGTTATTTGTATATGGTTATACTTGCTTTTCTTGTCTTTGTGTTTGTTTTGCAGGTTGAGCTAATTAATTGGAGGTTAAGCCTTGAGTGTTCACTCGGCTTAACTAAATAAACTCTTTAAGAGTTGGGTATAATGAAGTGAATCCTACTGAGTTAAACTCACTGCCCATTCTCCATTTTTTTTCAGGCAAGGATATTCAGCCTGAGTAGTGCTAAGCTGCCTTGTGTGTGCACTTAGTGTTTATTTGCTTTGTTACTAAGGTATGTGCCAATGTGTGCTTGGCTTGACACTTTAGAATTACTTGCAAGTCTTATTGTGAGTTGGCCGAGACTTATGGTTTAAGCTTGCAGGCTGTAGAGTGGGAACTGTCTAGGGGAGCATGGATATCTGGACTTTAGCTCTGGTTTTGCTTTTCACCTTTATGACCATGAACATGGCCGTGGGCTTGGTGTTGCAGTGTGTGCTTTTGTATGGGATCCTTAAGGTGATGTTTGAGCACTAGGAGTTTGGTCTCGGTCTGTATATAACTTGGCATGAACAACTTATGGGTGCTTGGCATTATTAGCCATGTTATTTGCTAGGTAGACTACACTTTTGGTTGTGTATATTGTAGTCTTGGATACCTAGATGGTGATGTTATTTTGAGAACCTTGTATGCCAAGTTATGTATGGGAGTATGGATGATTATATGTATGGATATGTGTTATAAGCATTATGGGCCAAGGCTTGGCACTTTTGAGTGTTGTTAATGGCATGACCTTGCAAGTTTTATGGTGCACCTGTGTATGTATGTTTGATGGCTGAGAGCTACATGCATTACTCCTTGTGGTTTTCCAAACTTAAACCAACATTGTGGGCTCCTTGGTTGCCATGTAGGTAGCACACTTGATTGCACACGAAGTATGCACTGGAAGTTGCATTATTTGTTGCCTTGCTTGTTATGCAAGAAAGTGGTTTGGGCCTTACTTACGCTGCAAGTAATTACTAGTTTGGTTTGAAAGCCACCTAGGCCACCTCCCAGGCCCATTACCTTAAGAAAATAAGACTTAAAGTTAGTTCCTTTGGGTTAGGCCGAGAGCTAGTTACCCAGTTTTTAGTTTGGGCTTGTGAGTCAGGTTGGGGACTTACAGGCCAGGGCTTGTGTGAGGTGTGACATTATGGGCTGCAGTACCTTCTACTTGTCTCAGGCAATCCCTGTCCCTGCCTTTCGTTCTCATCCTGCACTTTCAATTGCAGATGTTCACATATATCCAAATAATACAAGTCTTATATAAGTTACACCTAAGTGGGACATTGTCTAGGCTAAGCTCTGATCATAGTAAAGAAGTAGGCTCTGATACCAAACAAAGCCTGTCACACCTCACACAGGCCCTGGCCTATAAGTTTCTACTTTAACTCACAAATCCAACTCAAATTCTAGTTTCTCTAATTCGGCCAAGCAAGCAATGGCAACATTAAGTCTTATTTTCTTAAGGTGAGAAAGCCTGGGAGGTGGCCTAGGAAGCTCTAACACAAATCCATTAACTACTTACAGTAGATGCAAGGCCCAATACCACTAACTTGCACATCAAGCAAGGTTTTAATTGATTACTTGCATAACAAGCAAGGCAACACTTAATAGAATTTTAAGTGCATATTTGGTGTGCAATCAAGTGTGCTACCTATATGACAACCAAGAAGCCACATTATTGGATTTGACTTTGAAATTACAAGTTAATATGCATGTGTTCTTCTTGGCCAACATAGGTACACATGGTGGTTGACATAAACATACTCAAGCATAAGTCCATAATCATACTTAAAGGTGCCAAACATTGGCCCATAACATTCAACATCTACATACAAGCACAAAACCAACCATAAGTCCATACATAACTTGGCATTCAAGTCCAACAAAACCATCACCAATCTAGGCATCCAAGACTACATATATGTACACTCCAAAAAGGGTAGTCTACCTAGCACCTAACATGGCTACATGCCATGAGTCCATAAGTTGTCCACGCCAAGTTAAATACAAACCGAGACCATTAGTGGTCAAACAGAACCTTAAGGATCCCATACAGAAGTACACACTGCAACACCAACCCAATTGCCTGATTCATTGTCATGAATGCAAACACTATGATCAGAGCCAAAGCCCAAGTATCCACAATGTTTTCCTAGACAGGACCCCCACACCACAGCTTGCAAAACTTAGTCCATAAGTTTCGGCCAACACAAAATAAGACTTGTAATAGAACCAAACCAATAAGCCAAGCATACATTGGCACGTACCTTGGAAAATAAGCAAACTAGTACTAAACTCAAGCACAAAGCAAATTAACACTACTCAGGCTGAATGCCTTTGCCTGAAAAACAAATAGGATGGGCAGTGAGTAAAACTCAGTAGGATTCACTTTTATAATATAACTCAATTAAGAGTCTATTTAGTTAAGCTGAGTATTCACTCAAAGCTTAACCTCCCATTAGCTTAGCTCAACCTACAAAACAAACACAAAGACAAGGAAAACCAAGCATATAAATATACATGATAACTAACCATGGCATATAATCCACAATATCATAATTTGGGTTAGCAAGCACAAGGAAAGCACCCAAGCACACAATAACACACTCACACACCACATATTGCTCTCGGCCAAATATACCATACATGTACCCATGTGCACTTTGTTGGGTTTCGGGAGCCAAACAGCGCAGCGGAATTTAACCAAAACCCTCCAGGATCCAAGTGAAACGGGGTAAACCGGGTGTTTGAAAATTTTCATACCTAATTTTCGATTGAGATCTCTCACTCAACTGTAGAGTCGAATCACAAAACCTGAACAGTTGACGTGTTCAGGCTCTCTATGGTATCCACACGAGCCTCTCGGGATCACCACGCTTCCACCACGTCCCGGTAGATGCGTTTCTCTTGCGCTCGCAGTGCTAGCTTGCATCCTCCAAGGAATTGCAAGAGAAGAGTGCGGCTGTCCTTTTTGGAGGCTAGGGCAAGGAGACCTACGAATTTCTCACTTAAAAGTTGTATTTATAGTGAGACTCAACTTCCAGGCCTAATAGGTTTCAAAGCCCTAATCCAATTAGGATTTAATTTCGGGCTTAATAATGGCTCAACTTTTGGGCCCATTATTAATACGAAATTAAAGTGAAACCATAACCCAAATAATTAGCCCATGCACTCTAATGATCCAAAATGCTCTATGTGTGCGACCCAATAGGCTCTTATCACGTTGGCAATGATCATAAATCACATTTATGATCATAAGCAATGAGCGGTGTCTAGCAGCATATCATTGCTACCCAAGTGACAAGATTGTCAATGATTCGACTAAACCTTTATGATCATCACTGATATATGCCATTGTCCCTTTATCCAAGATATCAAGACTAAGCACGAGACACGGAATGTGTCACTCTCGTATAGCCCAATCTTTGGTTTCTCGATTACCGAGTAGACTAACTTAAGCTGATGACATTGATATCGTATATCAACTCATCCGAGCATGGCCATGCATTTTCTAAGTCTCACTCTATCAAGGGGCCCGAAGATATCACTCCTGTTACATAGGAGGGACAAATCCCATCTCGATCATACAAATCCCTCCGAATGATATATGACATACCCAATGACCTCCTTCAAGTTCACTCAGTTACGAGCAACAAAGGAAAGTATCAAAGTATGTGACTCACATGTAGGGAACCTTGATGATCTTAGGTCGAAGGACTACATATACCATGATCACTATGAGAATCACTTATGACACTCATATAACGATCCATGTAGTGTTCTCATGGTGGGTCGGTCCAGTACACAAGTTCTCCAACTTGTACCCATATGTAGACTACATATCTCATATTAGTCTCCACATATGCTAGTCGTTATGTATTATTGAAACCCGCTCCACAATAATACTAGATCAGGGACTTTTAAGAATATCATTATTCTAGGGTTACAATTATGTTTGTTAAGTTACGCAGGAACAAAACAACAAACATAATTGCTGGATTAATGCCTTAATAAAATATCATGACTCAATGTGCAAAAATACAATCATCTCATGACTGGCTTTTGGGCACAACACTAACACACTTTGCACACAAAACACCATCAAACACTCCACTTCCACTTAGAGCTCCAAAATGCTAAGCAAGTAGGCCACATTTACTTGCATTTCTAGTACATGTACATTAGTTAATTAGCTAATCAACAAGTAGACCGAATGTAATCTCAATAGCCCATCAAGCAACTAAGGTCATTTGGCAAATTTTAACCATCACTTAGCCACTCTAAACACTTGAACCATGGTAATTCACCAAGCATAATCAAGTGTTAGTGAACCCTACCTCAACAAGCTTTCAGCCACAAGCCAAACTTCCAATGCCCAAGTGTTCTTCACTCAAAATGCCTCAAATTGCACTTTTCGGCCAAACACCAACTTGCTCACTTTGATGTTCTTCACTCAAATTGGCCTAGCATAAGATCAAATAGGCATTAATATACCTTAATCATGGATTAATTTCCATGGAAATAAAGAAGAACATCAAGCTAAGTCATCCATCACTTTCGGCCAACAACAAACTTTCAAACCAACACAATACTTGCTCAATTAGCTTATCACAACACAATTGAGCACTTAAACTCCTTGCTCATGGAAGAATTACCATGGAATCAAGGAAACACAGGAAATACCTTGGAACCCTAGCTTGATTTGGCTCGGCCCTTCACCAAAATTAAGGAACAAAGCTTGATTCCAAGTTGGCTTTTGCCGAAACTATCTTCCAAGCTTGAATCCTTCAAATGCCTTAAAGATTTCTTGAATTCAAGACCTATTTCTAAGATGAAGCTATCAAGAACACTTTCGGCCAAGTGAAGAGCAAAGTAACCCGAAATGGCAACCAAATCGCCTTGACTAGTTTCGGCCGAAGTAACATGTGTAGTAGTTGGCTAATATGCTAACTTTTGCTTTCATTTCTTTGCATGAAACAATGATGCCCTCACTCATTCACGGTCACACTAGCACCATTAAAACATGTGTTCACTTAGGTACTAAAGTTTCTTCATGGCTCATAATGCCATGCACAAAAGAGCACAAGTACCAAAGTGCCATAATTCCCATGCAAAACCTGCCATAAGTCTAGTATAAAAACTAGTTAGTTTAACTAGTTAACTAGTGAATAGTTCTTTAGTGGTAGACAAGACATGACTAGTAATCATTGTTGTCCATTAAACTTGGTCTAGTCTTGCACTAGTCATCAAATAATCTTGCATGGCTGAAATCACCAACTTAAAGTTTGTAGTTTTAAATGTACCACTCATCTAAGTGTACAATTTGATCCCCTTTCTCTGTTTTCTGTCTGTTTTTCCATAGTCTAGTCTCTGTGTGTAGTTAAGCCCTTAAAGTTTCCAGCTTTGCACATAGATCACTGTACTAGTTTCCTTAATTTTCCTTGGCCTAAGCTAGGCACTTAGGAGGTGCCTAACACCCGGCACGGTAAATGCCGAGACTAGATTTCCCGAGGTCGAACATCCTTCCTTCTGTGGTGGGTGATCTCTATTTCGAGGTTGGTGCTTTGCCTGAACCCGTGCCTCCAAAGGGTGATCAGCACCTTGGCTATCAGTTTTGGTTAAATTCCACTGCGCTGTTTGGCTCCCGAAACCCAACCATCATTTAGTGGAAGGAGAAGTTGTAACAAGGTTTCTGTAGGTGAACCCGCAGAAGGATCATTGTCGATTCCTGCACAGCAGCACGACCTGTGAACATTTAAAATAATGTTCCAAGTTGGAATTGTGTTGTTAGGCTCGATTCCCTCTTCGGTTGGCCCTTGTGGCCATCATAACCAAACCCTGGTCTGAATTGTGGCAAAGAACTTGATCACTTAATACATTTGCCTCGTGCACCCAGAAATGGGCCAGTGGGGATCAAGCGTTGAAATGAATATAAAATGACTCTCGGCAATGGATATCTCAACTCTCGCATCGATGAAGAATACAATGAAATGTGATACTTGGTGTGAATTGCAAAATCCCGTGAACCATCGAGTCTTGGAATGCAAGTTGGGCCCCAAGGCTTTGGGCTGAGGTCACGTCTGCCTTGGTGTCACGCATTGCAGCCCCCCACCTTCCTGGTAATGTTTGTGGGGGCTACGTGTGGCTGATACTAGCCTTCCCCTATGCATAGTAATGCGGCTAGCCCAAATGGAAGAACCCAGGGCAGTGTATGCCATAATGAACGGTGGTGTGTGCTTAGCCTGCTGTCGTTAGAGCACATCATGCCCCTGAGGTGTGTTCCTTGGACAACCCCGACGTAATCATTGTGCACATCGCAACCCTAGGTTAGTTTGGAGCACCCACTGAGTTTAAGCATATCAATAAGTGGATGGAAAGAAACTTACCAGGATTCCCCTCGTAATGCCGAGTGAACCGGGAATAGCCCAGCTTGAAAATCGGTCGCCCTAGGTGTTTGAATTGTAGTCTGGGGAAGCGTCTTTAGCGGCGAACTAGGCCCAAGTCCCTTGGAAGGGGGTGCCTGAGAAGGTGAGAGCCCCATTGTGCCCAGACCTTGTCGCACCATCAGATTGTTTGGGAATGCAGCCCTAATCGGTCGGTGAATTTCATCCAAGGCTAAATATGGGCAAAAGGCCGATAGCGAACAAGTATCTCGAGGGAAAGATGAAAAGGACTTTAAAAAGAGAGTCAAAGAGTTGTTGAAATTGTTGAGAGGGAAGCGGATGGGGGCTGGCGATGCACCCCGATCGGATGCGAAATGGCATAAACCAGTCCGTCAATCGGCTCAGGGTGTAGACCGACGTGGATTATGTCAGCGTCCCAAGCCCGGGCTTTTGAAATGCTTGTGAAGATGGCGTCACCTTGATCGTGGCCTACAGCACGTAGCTCATGGCATGCCTTAGCATTTGTATGCTCCTGGCATTGGCCTGTGGGCTCCCTATTTGACCCGTCCTGAAACACAGACCAAGGAGTCTGGCACGCATGTGAGCCATTGGGCAAGAAAATCCATAAGGCAAAAGGAAGCTAATTGGTGGGATCCCCTGTGGGTGCACCGCTGACCGACCTTGATCTTCTAAGAAGGGTTTGAGTAAGAACATGCCTTTTGGGACCTAAAAGATGGTGAACTATGCTTGAGCGGGTCAAAGCTAGAGGAAACTCTGGTGGAGGCCCGCAGTGATACTGACATTTAAATCGTTCGTCTGACTTAGGTGTTGGGGCGAAGGACTAATCGAACCGTTTAGTAGCTGGTTCCCTCCAAAGTTTCCCTCAGGATAGCTAGAGCTCATGCTAGTTCTATCGGGTAAAGCCAATGATTAGAGGCATCGGGGGCACAACACCCTCGACCTATACTTAAACTTTAAATAGGTAGGACGGTGTGGCTACTTTGTTGAGCCGCATCACGGAATCGAGAGCTCTTAGTGGGCCATTTTTGGTAAGCAGAACTGGCAATGCGGGATGACCAGAAGCTAGGTTATAGTGCTTAACTGCACGTTAACCTAGATCCAACAAAGGGTGTTGGTCGATTAAGACAGTAGGATAGTGGTCATGGAAGTCAAAATCCGCTAAGGAGTGTGTAACAACTCACCTGCCGAATCAATTAGCCCCGAAAATGGATGGCACTGAAGCGTGTGGCCCACACCCGGCCGTCAGGGCAAGTACCAGGCCACGATGAGTAGGAGTGCACGACGATCGCTGCAATACCCAGGATGTTAGCCTGGGCGGAGTGGCCGTCGGTGCGGATCTTGGTGGTAGTAACAAATATTCAAATGAGAACTTTGAATGTTGAAGAGGGGCAGGGTTCAATGTGAACGGCACTTGCAGATGGGTTATTCGATTTTAACAGACAGGGGAAGCTCGTCTGATGGCGTTTCAGCATGAGCTTCAAAAAGGAATCAGGTTAAAATTCCCTATCCGGGCTGCTCTGGGAGGAAGACATTGTCAGGTAGGGAGTTTGGCTAGGGCAGCACATTTGTTAAAAGATAATGCAGGTGTCCTAAGATCACCCCAACGAGAACATAAATCTCGTGTGGAACAAAAGGGTAAAAGCTCATTTGATTCTGATTTTCAGTATGAATACGAACCATGAAAGCGTGGCTTATCGATCCTTTAGACCTTTAGAATTTGAAGCTAGAGGTGTCAGAAAACTTATTACAGGGATAACTGGCTTGTGGCAGCCAAGCGTTCATAGCGACCTTTCTTTTTGATCCTTTGATGTCAGCTCTCCTATCATTGGGAAGAAAAATTCACCAAGTGTTGGATTGTTCACCCACCAATAGGAATGTGAGCTGGGTTAAGACTGTCATGAGACAGGTTAGTTTTAACCCACTGATGATCGTATCGCGATAGTAATTCAACCTAGTATGAGAGGAACCGTTGATTTGCATAATTGGTTATCATCCTTGGTTGAAAAGCTAGTGGCGTGAAGCTACCGTGGATTTGATTATGATTGAATGCCTTTAAGTCAGAATCTGGGCTAGAAGCGATGCATGCGCCGATTGTCCATTTACCGACCTGTAGTAGGAGCCTCGGGCCCTAAAGGCACATGTCGGGCGACTAGTTGTCATGACAGACTGGTTGCGAAGTCCTCCATGAAGATAAATTTCCATTTAACGGCCAGTAAAATCCTTTGCAGAAGACTTAAATACGCAATGGGGTATTGTAAGTGGTAGAGTGGCCTTGGTGCCATGATCCACTGAGATTCAGCCCTTTGTTGCTTTGATTCGTCCCTCCCCCCCCCCCAAACCAACTCCACCCCCTTACTTTCCAGAGAGGTTTAATGGCTGTCAAGTGAGCCATTCACAACACAAGGTTTGAATGGGACATGGTGCTACAACACATACGAGGGCTTTTAACATGCGGGTCTTGGTGCTCGCAATGCTCCATGTTCCTGGATGGGTAGGAATTGTCCTAAGTTTCTTTTGTGATAAGGTATCTACCAACATCCCTTACTCCTCTAGGGTAGGCTTATAACTATTCCTACAAATCCCAAGGTTAACGTCACAGACGTAATTTCGCTAACGTTGAGAGCCCCCTCCTTATGGGAGGCCACTCCATTAACTGTGGGTCTCATACTCTATCTCCTTGTGGAGCACTTGACGATGCCGTTACCATTTGGAACTAGCCATGAGACCAACATGTAAGTATGTTCCTCGATTCACCAAAAAAAGAACCTTGTGCCCCTTTTGTGTAGGTAAAAAGTACTTGGCCTTTGATGAAGACGGTAAAAAAATACCATCTTTCGGCAATGAATGACTTCTCAAAGCATTCTTGCTACCATTCTGCAATTCTGAGGCCTCGTCAAAGCTTTTTCTCCTGGGCGGAGATATGGGGAATGTTACCCACTTTGGGGTAGTCCAATTATGGTGCCAAAATTGTGCATTTAAACTCCAAGGATTGGTAATGTTCTGTAGGCGATCAGAACACTACCCTTAGTGTGCATACCCAAGTAGCCCTCTTGGGCACTATGTAAACACATGCATATTAGTCCAACCATCATACACATATTCACATTTCATGCACACCATGGCAGCAAAGAAGGAAAACACTAGCACAAGTCTCAATCTTGGCTACCACACATTAGGCAATCTTGTTAAGTTCTAGTGACCAGCCACTGCACCTGTAACTTCCACTAATAAACTGTATCAATCTACCCATCTACCCCCATGTTCTCTTTCCTCCATTATTTAGTATAGAATTAGATCAAACCAATGTATTTTATTTTACATCAATAGCCCACCTATGGACCAAGTTATGGATTTTTGAAGTTGGTTACAAAATTCTGACAAAATGAACAGTAATTTAGCCAACATTGCAACGTCATATCTTTGGCTACAGGGCTCCAAATTCAGAAATTCCAAATTCTAGTTTAACCTATAGATTTTATCTAGGGGGGGGTCAAAATTTCATAAAAATATTCCTTCTACACAGGGAGATATAGAACTTTAAGTGCGGAGTCAAAATTCTGGTCACTCTATGACCTTTTTGCCCATACAAAATTTCATAGGTGTGCAAACACTTCATTCACAACGGGAAAGCACTCCAGGGCCACCCCATATATGTCCATTACACATAGGAAATACATTCCCCTGAATTTAACAACTTTATGTGACCAAAACAGAATTTACAAGTAAGCAGCCCATCATTCACACTTAGGCAGCTTTGCACCACATCACTTACATAGCCAAAACATTACTCAAATGTTCACATCCTTGTCCCATTTTTCATACACTACATGTACATGAATACATGCACTACAATATGTTCTTAACTCAGATAAATATGCACCCTAAGTTACAGGAGTACCTGAAATGCAATGTACTCCATAAACAGGATGCTAGACAGCTGCTGCACAACACAGTAAGTACCACCATTAAAAATACAAAATGTGCTCCAAAAATCACCAAAATCTCCAAATCATAGCTAGACATATGGACATTCATGTACCTGAAATTTGAGATCAAAACTCAAACCTCAAAGGTTAGTTTGAAGGTGATCTTTCTGCTGAACTTGAAATGACAAAATTGAGGGGAGTAAGTTTCATTGAGAAACTTAGTAAGGGTAACACTTGAATTCAGTAGGCAATGTGACCCTCATTAAAACCTGCATCCAAATACACTAAAACGAAAAAAAACAAAATGCATATATACAAGATATAGCAACCAAATGCAGCAGCCATTCACAACAAACAAACACATGAAATGCAGCAACAACAATAACCATACGTTAGTCCGTAAAACATGCAATAAACTTAAATAAATCACTACGGCAGCCATCCTCAAGCTAATGCATGGCCTTAGGAGGATTTTAATAGTAGTTAGTACTAACTTTGGGCTCTAAAAACCCTTCTTTCTTGCTACCATCTTTAGCATGGTAACACTAAAGCCAAAACCTTGCCATGCTTCTTTCCTCTTAACCCATACTTGGTTCCTAGAGCTTTTTGCTCTCTTCCAAGCATGGTCTTAGCTTCATGGATGTTTGGAAATACAGTGAACAATGTAGGAAACTTTAGAAAACTCTTATTTTACTGCCATCTTTGTGCATGATAGCCAAAGTGCTATCACCCTGACCACCTACCGACCACGGGAAAGAGGGAGCCAGACACCTGAGGTTTGCGACCTCAGAAAGGACTCTGGAGTAAAGGAAGTCATACACTTGGGGCAAACGACCTCAGTAGCTCGCCAAAACCAGCTTCGGCGGAGAAGGACCGACCACCCTCCACGGGAGAAAGCCCCCCGAAGATGGAACTACCGAAGTACCAGCCTGACTCCGGGAGAAGGCCCCTCATCCTGAAGTAAGACATCGACCAAAGGGACCTCGGTTGTACGGCAAGAGCAATTAAGGAGTCTTTGACACTCCGGTCACTTACGTCTCTGAAATGCCACCTTCAGACACGCTCTGATACGCCACCTTCAGGCACGCTCTAATATGCCACCTTCAGGCACGCTCTGATACGCCATCGTAGGCACGCTCTGGCACACCGTCGCAGTCTGATGTCCTGTCACGAAGGGCTACAGATCGCAGCCTGAGGAGCCTACAGGTGGCTACGGTCTTCCGTGCCCAGAAGTACACCATCCGACCATACACGTCGAACACGTGTCATAATCCAAAGGGGTCACCCCCGTCTTTTATACAAGGAAAATGGTCACAGAAAAGGGGGGGCTGGGCTCTCTTCTGGAAGAGAAAGAGGGACAGAAAGGCTGGAAAACAGAGGACGCTCTCCTCTCTCCACGTGAATACTCTTCCCTCCAGCCCTCAGAAGGATCTCCGCCATGCAAGTGCCTCTTGTGCTTATTACATAGGAGGGACAAATCCCATCTTGATCATACAAATCCCTCCGCATGATATGTGACATACCCAATGACCTCCTTCAAGTTCACTCAGTTACGAGCAACAAAGGAAAGTATCAAAGTATGTGACTCACATGTAGGGAACCTTGATGATCTTAGGTTGAAGGACTACATATACCATGATCACTATGAGAATCACTTATGACACTCATATAACGATCCATGAAGTGTTCTCATGGTGGGTCGGTCCAGTACACAAGTTCTCCAACTTGTACCCATATGTAGACTACATATCTCATATTAGTCTCCACATATGCTAGTCATTATGTATTATTGCAACCCACTCCACAATAATACTAGACCAGGGACGTTTGAGAATATCATTATTCTAGGGTTACAATTATGTTTATTACGTTACGCAGAAACAAAACAACAAACATAATTGCTGGATTAATGCCTTAATAAAATATCATGACTCAATGTGCAAAAATACAATCATCTCATGATTGGCTTTTGGGCACAACACTAACAATCTCCCACTTGCACTAAAAGCCAATCATCCATGTATCTAATACCGATGGACCTAGAATGGCTATCATGCTTCTGCTGCGTAAGGGGCTTTGTCAGTGGATCAGCAATGTTGCTGTCTGTCGAAGTCCTGCATATCCTTACATCACCCCTCTCGATGATCTCCCTGATGAGATGATAGCGTCAGAGTATGTGTTTGGATTGCTGGTGAGATCGAGGTTCCTTAGCCTGTGCGATTGCTCCATTGTTGTCACAATAGAGCTCTATCGGGTCGGCAATGCTTGGAACCACTCCAAGTTCAGTGATGAACTTCTTGATCCAAACTGCCTCCTTCGTGCAGCATCAGAGGCGGCAATGTACTCAGATTCTGTTGTAGAGTCAGCTACTGTCTCTTGCTTTGAACTCTTCCAGCTCACAGCACCACCACCAATACAAAACACATAACCAGATTGCGATCTAAAATCATCCTTATCGGATTGGAAGCTTGCATCGGTGTAACCCCTTACAACGAGCTCATCTTCACCTCCAAAGACCAAGAATGCATCCTTAGTCCTTCGTAAGTACTTAAGGATGTTCTTAACAGCTGTCCAGTGACTCTCACCAGGGTTCGATTGGTACCTACTCGTCATGCTCAAGGCATATGAGACATCGGGATGAGTACATATCATGGCATACATGATAGATCCAATTGCTGAGGCATATGGAATCTTACTCATGCGCTCTCTCTCCTCGGGTGTACTCGGACACTGAGATCTAGAAAGAGTCATACCATGTGACATGGGCAAGAATCCTTTCTTGGAATCTTGCATGCTAAACCTCTTTAGCACCTTGTCAATATATGTACTTTGACTTAGGCCAAGAAGCTTTCTAGATCTATCTCTATAGATCCTGATGCCTAACACATAGGCTGCTTCACCCAAGTCCTTCATAGAGAAACATTTCCCTAGCCAAGTCTTCACAGACTGTAGCTCAGGAATGTCATTCCCGATGAGTAGTATGTCATCTACATACAACACCAAGAAGACAATAGCGCTCCCACTAACCTTCTTGTAGACACAAGGTTCATCTTCATTTTTGATAAAACCAAACTCTTTGATTGCATCATCAAAACGAAGATTCCAACTTCGAGAAGCTTGCTTCAGTCCATAAATGGACCTTTGCAATTTGCACACTTTATTGGCATTCCCAGGAGTGACAAAACCCTCAGGCTGTGTCATGTACACATCCTCAAGTAGCTTTCCATTTAGGAATGCAGTTTTGACATCCATTTGCCATATCTCATAATCATAGTGTGCAGCAATAGCAAACAAAATTCGGATGGATTTAAGCATAGCAACTGGTGAAAAAGTTTCATCATAGTCAATACCATGAATTTGCTTGAAACCTTTTGCAACCAATCTTCCCTTAAAGGTAATCACATTACCATCCATGTCAGTTTTCTTCTTGAAAACCCATTTGCACCCTATAGGTTTTACCCCTTCAGGTGGGTCAACCAAAGTCCATACTTGGTTTTCATACATGGATTCCATCTCGGATTTCATGGCCACTAGCCACTTCTCAGAGTCAGGCCCCGACATAGCTTGTTGGTAGGTTGTGGGCTCATCCTGATCCATGAGCATCACATCACTGGTGTGAGTCACAAGAAATCCATATCTCTCGGGCTCACGCCGAATCCTACCAGACCTACGTGGGCTCTGTGCTACAGGAATAGACTCTTGAACCACAACATCTTGTGGTGTCTGTTCAGGTTCCATTTCAGGTTTGATGTCTCCTTGTTGTTCTTGAATTTCTTCAAGTTCTACTTTCCTCCCACTAGTTCCTTTAGAGATAAACTCTTTCTCTAAAAAGACACCAGTTCGAGCAACAAACACTTTTTGCTCAGAAGGATTGTAGAAATAGTAACCCTTTGTTTCTTTGGGATACCCAACAAAAAGGCATTTTTGAGATTTGGGCCCTAGTTTGTCAGAGGATTGACGTTTCACATAAGCGTCACAGCCCCAAATCTTCATAAAAGACAAATTGGGATGCCTCCCACTCCATATCTCATATGGTGTCTTTTGAACCGATTTAGATGGAACTCGGTTTAGTGTAAAAGCGGCTGTCTCTAGAGCATGTCCCCAAAAGGAGTTTGGAAGGTCAGCTTGACTCATCATGGAGCGAACCATGTCTAACAGAGTTCGATTTCTCCTTTCAGATACACCATTCCATTGAGGTGTACCTGGTGGAGTGAGTTGTGATACTATACCACACTCCTTCAGATAGTCAAGGAATTCTCGATCCAAGTACTCTCCACCTCGATCTGATCGAAGCACTTTGATACTCTTCCTGAGTTGATTCTCTACTTCATTCTTGAATTCTTTGAACTTTTCAAAGGATTCTGACTTGTGTCTCATGAGATACACATAGCCATATTTGCTGAAGTCATCAGTGAAAGTAATGAAGTATTGGAAACCTCCTCTAGCTTGTGTAGACATAGGGCCACATACATCACTATGTATGAGTCCTAGTAAGTCATTAGCCCTTTCACTTTGCCCTATGAATGGGGCTTTGGTCATCTTGCCCAACAAACATGACTCACATGTCTCATATGATTCAAAATCAAATGAGTCCAAGAGTCCATCCTTATGGAGCTTGGATATGCAGGTCTCGTTTATATGGCCCAAGCGACAGTGCCAGAGATAGGTCAGGTTCGAATCATTTAATCTGACCTTCTTGGTATTCACATTATAGTTTGGATCTTCGAGGCCTAGAACATACAACCCATTGCTAAGTTGAGTACTGCCATAAAAGATTTCATTCAAATAAATAGAACAACATTTGTCCTTTATTATAAATGAAAAACCTTTCTTTTCCAAACAAGAAATAGAAATCAAATTTCTACTAATAGTAGGCACAAAGTAGCAGTTGTCTAATTCTAAAACTAATCCACTAGGTAAAGTGAGAACATAAGTCAATATGGCTAAGGCAGCAACCCTTGCTCCATCTCTAACATGTAGGTCCACTTCACCTCGGGCCAATCTTCTACTTCTACTTAGATCTTGCACATTTGCACAAATGTGAGATCCACATCCAGTATCCAATACCCAAGATGAGGAAGTAGAAAAGTTAGCCTCTATAACAAAAATACTTGAAGTGGAAGTCTTACTTCCCTTTTCCTTAGCAAGTTCTTCAAGATAGAGCTTGCAGTTGCGCTTCCAGTGTCCAGGTTGCTTACAATGGAAGCACTCCCCTTCCTTTGCCACACCACCCTTTGGTTTCAGTGCAGCTGAAGAAGAACTAGCATTGGACTTTCCATTAGCTTTATCCTTCTTCTTGTTGGCTTTTCCTTTTCCCTTGCCCTTTTGAACCGCCAAAATGGGCTTAGCCTTCTTAAGGTTTTGCTCAGCAGTTCTTAACATGTTGAGCAATTCAGGGAGGGACTTGTCAAGGTCGTTCATGTTATAGTTCATGACGAACTGACTGTAGCTTTCAGGCAACGATTGCAAGACTACATCGATAGCCAACTCTTTCTGAAGAGCAAATCCCAAATTCTCAAGATTCTCAATGTACCCAATCATCTTGAGCACATGAGGACCCACGGGACTTCCCTCAGACATCTTGCACTGAAATAATGCCTTAGAGGTCTCAAACCTCTCATGCCTAGCTTGCTCTTGGAAAAGCATTTTGAGATGTTCGATCATATTGAACGCTCCCATGTTCTCATGTTGCTTCTGAAGCTCAGATTCCATGGTAATAAGCATGAGGCATGCAACATCCAAAGCATCATCAGAATGCCTCTTGTGAGCATCCCTTTCAGCTCTTGGAGCAGTGGCAGCAGGCTCATTCGGAATGGGCTGTTCTAGGACATAAGCCTTTCTCTCATGTTTAAGGACTATCCTTAAGTTTCGGTACCATTTGAGAAAGTTGGTCCCATTCAGTTTTTCTTTCTCAAGGATCGATCGCAACGAAAGTGTCGATGTGTTTTGTGCCATGGTTATCTACAACAGTAAATATGCAGTGTAAGAGTCATGTATTTTAATTCATTTAATAAGGACTTTTATTAAACGATACTCCCACTATTTTCCTCAAAATAATAACCCTCGATATTATTTCGGAACACCTCGGCGCTAAGGTATTCTAGTGGGCCAAGATCCATATTTGACCACAACCTGAGTCAGCTTTGGCTTTTCTCTCAAGTTACAGCTATTTAGGTAGGCAACTCCTTGCCAATTGCATCTTATGCAACTCTTGGATAGTTGGGTGAACAACACTTGTCCAAGCTCATCTCATGAGCTTAAGCCCAACTCTATGCCTTTAAGTCCCTAATCCTATTAGGATGACTTAGTTAAGTCAGACCCAAAGTTAGCAATTTGAATATCACTATTATCCCATCGCGCCTTACCAAGATGAACATAGGTGCTTTGCTTTGGCAAACCCACCTAATGTTGATCAAAGTCTTGACGAGTGCCAACATTTGGAAGGCATCACATTTAATGACTTAATATTTGTTTGAGGGATTTTTTCTTTTGATCTCACTAATTTGTTATCTCCGGTTGTCTTATACATGCATCACATACAAATATAAAACATGCATCTCATGCTTACAAGAAAGTAAACGTGACATGGTTATAGCCCAAACTATGTGATATTCTCAAGCCAATGAGAATATCATAAAAGCCTAAGAAAAGAAAAAGAGTCTTCACAAGCTCCTTCTCTTCCTTTCTTGGTTGCTCTTTTGTTGTTACCTCCTTGGAGATACCACCTTGGATGATCCATGGACATACCATCTTGGATGATCCTATAATGTATGATTGCATCAATAATAGAAACCTCAAGTTACATTCGAGGGGAGTAAGGTGAGAAGAGAATGTACAATGAGAGTAGCAAGAGAAGGCACGACTCGCTGGCCATATTTACAAGTACAACCAATCAAGGGCTATAACCATGCACCATGCTTCAACCATCAGTCAGCATAACATGCCAAATCTCATTGAACAAATGCATGGCAATTTTCATGAGTTGATTAACCAGTTTTTATTTATGTGGTGCTTCGCATACGGCGGTCCCACAAGCTGGTTAGTGGACGGGGTCAAGGGGGCCGCCCTTGCAGGGGGTTGTGAGGGGGGCAACGCCCCCCGGTGCAAAAAATTTGGCTTACAATTGCTTAGCCCAAGACCTTCTATTTCGAGCAAGTAGGCACCCGAGACTCCTCCATTCGTGCCACCAAAAATACCTTACTCTCGAGACCCGAACAGGCCGAATCCGAACCAAGCTAGGGTTTTTGCAACTATTGCAAGAATCCATATAGGTATCTTATACCTATCAATTTCGAGTTAATCTTATTAACCAATTAGTGTCGTTTCTTCATATATGTCATATGTTCATTATGAGTTCCGGTTTCATGCATCATGAATCAATCTAATTAATCATGGACGAAAGCAACCGAACACATAACATCATGCGATTCAACATTCAATCCCGATTCAGTGTTTCACTAGTAGCTCTAATACCACTGTTGGGTTTTGGGAGCCAAAGAGCACAGCAGAATTTAACCAAAACCCTCCAGGATCCAAGTGAAAGGGGGTAAACCAGGTGTTCGAAAATTTTGATACCTAATTTTTGGTTGAGATCTCTCACTCAACTATAGAGTCAAATCACAAAACCTGAACAGCTGACATGTTCAAGCTCTCTATAGTTCCATACGAGCCTCTCGGGATCACCACACTTCCACCACGTCCCGGTAGATGCGTTTCTCTTGCGCTCGCAGTGCTAGCTTGCGTCCTCCAAGGAATTGCAAGATAAGAGTGCGGCTATTCTTTTGGGATGCTAAGGCAAGGAGACTTATGAATTTCTCACTAAAATTTGTATTTATAGTGATGATAGCCAAAGTGCTATCATCCTGACCACCTACCGACCACGGGAAAGAGGGAGCTAGACACCTGAGGTCTGCGACCTCGGAAAGGACTCCGGAGTAAAGGAAGTCATACACCTGGGGCATATGACCTCGGTAGCTTGCCAAAACCAGATTCGGGAACCAGCGTATTGCCTCTTTAGGGACAGTGACCAAACTAGCTTCGGGGGAGAAGGACCGACCACCCTCCACGAGAGAAAGCCCCCCGAAGATGGAACTGCCGAAGTACCAGCCTCACTCCGGGAGGAGGCCCCTCATCCTGAAGTAAGACATCGACCAGAGGGACCTCGGTTGAACGGCAAGAGCAATTAAGGAGTCTCTAACACTCCGGTCACTTACGTCTTCGACACGCCACCTTTAGACACGCTCTAATATGCCACCTTCAGGCACGCTCTGATACGCCACCTTCAGGCACACTCTGATATGCCACCTTCAGGCACGCTCTAGCATGTCGTCGTAGTCTGATGTCTTATCACGAAGGGCTACAGCTCATGGCCCAAGGAGCCTACAGGTGGCTAGGGTCCTCCGTGCCCAGAAGTACAGCATCCGACAATACACATGTCGAACACGTGTCATAATCCAAAGGGGTCACCCCCTTCTTTTATACAAGGAAAATGGTCGCAGAAAAGAGGGGGGGCTGGGCTCTCTTCTGGAAGAGAAAAAAGGACAGAAAGGCTGGAAAACAGAGGACGCTTTCCTCTCTCCGCCTGAATACTCTTCCCTCCAGCCCTCAGAAGGATCTCTGCTAGGCAAGGACCTATTATGCTTATTACTATGCCATTCTCTCTCTCTTTAACCACTGACTTGGGCGTCGGAGGTTACCCCCCGGAAAATCACTCCGGGGGCCTCCTAACCCTTCTTTTCTGAGTGTTACAGCCAGGTCTCACTGAGCAACCACTGTTCTGGGTTCTCCCTCGCACCGGAGGTACCTCCCGTCCTCACCTACCACGGGACCAAGAAGCTGCCGACCATCCTCTCAGGCGATCCACCGTGGACGCCTTCCTTTCGCACTTCCGGGACCCCCTTCTGCCCACACCACTGCACACAGTGGAGATGCTGGCTCCGCCTAACCGGACCATAACAGATGCTGGCTCCGCGCGAGCCGCATCACTCTGGCGCCGTTTGTGGGAAGCCACTCCCAAGTCACCATCGTTGAAACTTGGCATTCTAAAGACAAAGGGACTTCCGGGGTCCCCGTCCGCGCCAGAAATTCAACCGGCAACCGAATAACGACAGCAGGAATTTCCCTGCCCAAGGGCAAAAGCCCCCTGACTATTGCCATATGCTTCCTGTGCGAATTCCCACGCTCTGGCGTGGTCGAAAAGACACAGTAGTCAAGCCAAAGAAGGCCGCAGCAAAATTCGGACCAAACGTCGTCTCCATCGGTACCTCGATAGGAAGAGAGTCTTGCGTCAATTCGCAAAAGTATGGGAAAGGAAGGCTAACGAGATGAGTCCTCGATGGGAAGCATAACCCCCGGAGTATGACCTATGGGAAAAGTATGGTCGGGATGACCCAGACCTCCCCGCCGAAAGAATTCTGCACCCGAGGAAAGAATCGCCATCTCCTCGGCAACGAAGTCAAAACCCATTGCCCCGAAAAGGCGTCTACAACTTAACGTATGGACAGAAGATGTCAACTCTACTTCCCTGAACACACTATCGCTGTCCGAAGTGACTCGCCTTTGCACGACGTCGTGAAAAGAAGTATAGCATTCGGAAAAAGACTATGAAAATTGTGCATTGAACTCCAAGAGTACTACATCCCGTATAAGCCTAGAAGGGCAATAAGTGCCCAGATACTGGTAGACTAGGTCACCGAAGTCCCGGAAGTAAGAAAGGCTGAAACAAACAAAGGAGACTCGCAACCAAAGGTGGGAAGATCCTACATAGAGGAAGCTCGCAACCAAAGAGTCCCGAAAATCCTCATCAAGAGGTAGAAAAAGTGCAAAGACGTTCCAAACGATATTTCCTGACTAAGGAAAAACTATGTAGGCAAAGGTATGCAACTTCCTTATTAGAATATAAAATCGGTAAAAAGGGTGCAGGACAACTCTTCTGAGAGGCATGAAAATGGCCAAAAACACGCCAACACCTGAAGATTGCCTTTGGAGCGGATAACCTCAGAAAGATTGTACTGAGCCACTCCAAACAGCACCCGAAGATGTGAAGTAGAGAATTACTTCACTGAGTGGGCTAAGGCAGAATTTCTAGCAAGCATGCCGGCAAAAGGTGCATAGAAAGTTCACCCGGAAGAACATGGTATGCTGATTTGGCATACCGATGGTGACAAAGGCGAGTAATGATTTCCAGTCTAGGGACAGAAGGTTTCAAGAATTCGTCACCGACCTTGGAATGAAAAGGCACGTCAGCCCATTAGCTCAGCTCCCGAGCAACAGACAAACAGAGGTGGCCAAAAGAGCTTTAAAAGAGGGACTCTGAGAGATGCAAAGGGAAAGTGGCCAGGAAAACTTCCTATTGTACCAAGGAGTTATCAGACAACTCCCCGAGGGACCAAGGAGAAGACACTTTTCTCACTTATCCCCAGCACAGAAAGCCATTATCCATTTGAAGTAGTTCGGCCAGCATACAGATGTTTGATGAAAGAGAAAGTAACCTCGTTGTCAAACACTGAGAAACGACCGAGCTCGAAAGGAGGCCTTTTCGGCAAAACGTGGCCATAAGTGCAAACTTGCATGATAGGCCAAAAAGAACAAGGAAAAAAAGACCTCGCCCCCGAAAGGCTGAATTAGAACCTCATGAGGTACTTCGGCCAAACGGGAAAGGGCCCTGTTCGGTCCTAAAAATGAGGTCCAAAAGGGAGCATACAAGCTTGGCAACACCGAAGGGAGAAAAACTGAAAAAGTACAAGGCAGTCGGGCGCTTTAAAGAAATTCTATACTTAGAATTTTTAGACAAGAAAAGGTGCAAGCCAAAAATTTGTCTAAGTACAGAAAGTTTTCTCCTGTATGAGAATGTTCGCCGAACAAAGCTAAAGCATAGACTCCCGAAAGTCTCCTGTTCCTTCTGAAGATAGTTGGGTTATGTGCCCAAAAGAGGGCAAGTCTACCGAACACGGCCGGCAAAGGACTGGCTGAAATTTGCTTGAAAGGAACTTCGTTCACTACGAAAGTTCACCCAAAGAATGGCCGACGAAGCGAGCAAAGAAAGTATTGAAGTCCCTTGACTGAGAGTGGTCGGGACAATTGGGAAACAAAAAAGCTCACAAAGACTTAGCCAAAATTATGAAGATTAATCCATTGGAAAAGGCCTTGATACAAGGAGAAGATTACAAAAAGGAAAGTACAAAGAAGAAGAGTAAGGCAAAGGTCCTAGAATATCTAAGGGACCCCGACGTTATGGGAAGCTTCGGCTCCTGAGATCTTCGCCATAGCCTTCGGTGCAGGAGGAAGCGGCGGCAAGTTGAGGAACTCGACTCTTGACCACATCCACCGAGGCCCCCTGGGAATATCCAGGGCAGCCAGAAAGAAAGGATCGAGGTCTGGATACTTCTTCAGAAATTGATAACGAGCAAGGCAGAAACCATCCTGAAAAGCAACCTTGGACGTCTGGACAGCTTTACCTTTTTCAATGTGCAACTCATCTGCCTCATGTTGAAGATCCGAAACCTCCTGCTGAAGGTCAAAAATCTCCTTCTCCAGCTCCTTGGTTTTCTTCTTCTCCTCCGAACTCTCCTTCAGCGAGCCGACCTCGGCCTGGAGTTCGGCATTCTCAGCCATCGCCTTCGCCAAAAGGGCAGACTCTCTTTCTTTTTCCTTTCGAAGGGCCTCATTGGCTGAAGTCAGGCTGATTAACTTATCGCCAAGGTCAGACATCTTCTTGGAAAAATCCTTCAAGAGCTCCTCTTGGCCCTTCAAGAATTCCTCCCAAAGACTAGCAACCTTCTCCTTGCATATTTCGCTCAGCTTGGTGTTGGTCAACACCGAGTTGGCGTAGAAAACTTTGGCCTTCTCCAACTTACCTTCGACCCAAGCTCGAACCGAAGACTGCTTTCTTGCCCAAGCTCAGAGGTATCCACTATACCCCAAAAGCTGCAAAAAAGAAAGGCAGTCAGTGAAAATTTGCACAAGGAAAGCCAGAGCACTTAGGCAGAAAAGTGGAAGGAAAAGTAAGAAGCCCGAAGGGTTACCTGAGCAGCATGCTGGGAAAACTTTGTAGCAAGGGCATCCTCGGAGGCACACTACTCAGCGACTGCCTTGAAGGATTCCTGAGTAAGCACGCCCCTCGCCATTTGGGGAGCCATTTCCCGGCAGTCCTCGGAGAACAAGTTCATGTCCTCCGTGAAAGACCAGAACGGCTCCCTTGGGACTTTGCCCTTCGGGACGTGGGAATCCCGAAGATCCCGCCTTCGGGAGTGCTCAATCTTCCAAGGCAGGGGCACCAAATCCTCTGCAAAAAGAAACATCTCATCAGGTAAATTTTCCTTGGTTATAAAAAATGTGAGATTGCAGGAGAAAATAGACAAACCTGCCGTGACTTCGGCATAGTCGTCATCAGAGTCACCAACCTTCTCCACGTCGGCAGGAACATGTTTGCCCTTGGCTCTTCGGCGTTTCTCTAATTCTTCAACAGGAAGATCCTCCGAAGAGCCCAACAAATCCGCCGACATGGTGGGACTCAGAGGCGCAGGAATGGCCACCTCGGCAAAAACCTCCCCGGCCGTTTCAGGCTGGGAAAAAGTTGCAACCTCGGTCGAGGTAGCAGTGACATCGCCCGCCTCCGAAACATCCTTCGGGGAGGGAGGAGGGGTGTCCCTCTTGGTCTTCTTGGCGGAAGATGATCCACCACCAGAAGCCTTCTTGGTCTTCTTGGCAGAAGACGGCTCACCCCCAGAAGCCTTGCGCCTCTTCTTCGTTTGTTCTCCCTTCTCGGACTGACCAAGGAAGAGAGATCTATAGTAGGCGGCAGACTCGTCGCCCATCTCTGAAAAAGAGAGAAAAAATCAGTGTAAGTCCACAGGCACTTATGCTGAAAATTTTTTGAAAGATACTTACTTTCAGAAAAGGCTTCGAAAGTGAGCTCGCTCCGAAGGAGTCTCACCAGCCAAGAGTTCTTCCCCTCGGTAGCAGGAGCTGGCATGCCGAGATCCGTCTTATGCTCCGCAACCACCCCCAGCTCCCGAAGGACGTCCTCGGTCATGAGTTTCCACATGATCGGGAAAGGGTAGAGAGAGCGTGGAGGGACCTCGGCATCCCAGTCGGCGATAGCACGGATTCGTCTGTCAAAGTCCCCAAACCTAGCTGCCAACTCAGGAGTCAGCAACTTCCTGGGGTCCGTGACATCCGCCTCCAGCTTTCCCTGAGCCCACTTAGTCGGGACGTGCGACCAGGCCTCCGCCACCTTCAGGAAGAAGAACTTCCTTTGCCACCCTCGCCAGCTATCCTTGGTAGCGAAGGTGAACATAAATTTCTTGCTCCCAGATCCCCGAGGTAGCATGAAATAAAAGCCACCCTTCAGAATCGAATAGAGCTTATAGTACTGCATGAACAGGATGAAATGGGGTTCTACCCTGAAGATCCCACACATGCAGAGAAAGGCGTTAAAATAGCAGTATGAGTTCGGAGGAAGCTGATTCACGGCTATGCCATGAAATTGGAAAAAATCACAAATCATCTTTGCGGGAGGAAATTGAACTCCGGCCTTCAGTTGGGCTAGAAAAATGGTAACCTCGTCACCTCGATTCATAAAGCAAAACTGGCCGAGGCGAGGTAGCCTTGTGATGGCATAAAAGGGAAGGAAAAAGCTGGTCTTCCATTTTTCTAACTTTTCAGGAGTGGTGCAACAAGGGTGAGACATAAGAGGTTGCCAGCTCTCGGGAATAGGCATGGTAGACAGAAAAATGACTTCGGGAAGCGAAAAGAAAAGCAAAAAATGAAAGGAACTCTAGAAGTCAGAACCCACCAAAAGACTTGCCAAAGTCTGGGTTTGAGGACGCCATCGTGAAAGATCACCGGAAATCGCTCTGCCGCTAAGACCGCCGCAAAAAAGGAAGGAAAAGCAAGAGCAAAGCGAGAGCAAAGAAACACAAGTGAAGAGTATGACGGGAGGAAGGCTTTTATAGATCGAGAAAAGGCAGCCAAGAGGCCGTCATAAATGCTGCGTGAAGGCGAAGCGTCGCCATAATTGCTCCTTGCGCATGAAAAGACGTGCCCATCCCAGCTGATGCCTGCCACGTGTCACCCATCGTCAGCAACAAGGTCTCATTTTTCTGGCATCCAGAAAACTTGGGCACATTGCTCGAGACTGACACACCTAGTTTCAAGACGCGTCGATCCATTAGCCTATGGCGGGAAAAGTGAACGAGTTGGGAATCTCGAGAATACCGAAAGCCGGATAGGCAACACCTGTCCGAACAGGGCTTATCACCTAAAAAGTGAAGTGCCTCCCCTGCCGACGTCGTACTCCGAGCATGAAGTCCAAGAGGTCAGGGGTTCAAGGCTCCGTGCCGCCCTGTTCGACCAAAAACGGACATCCTACTACGTGGACCTCCGGGAGTCCATGAGGGCGTCCTGACAAAACTGCCAAGTTAAGCGCAAGATGGACGCCAGAAGGGCTACTTGCCGAAGTCTTCACTCCGGCTTTCCAAGGGGGGCATGTGATAGCCAAAGTGCTATCACCCTGACCACCTACCGACCACGGGAAAGAGGGAGCCAGACACCTGAGGTCTGCGACCTCGGAAAGGACTTCGGAGTAAAGGAAGTCATACACCTGTGGCATACGACCTCGGTAGCTCGCCAAAACCAGCTTCGGGAACCAGCGTATCGCCTCCTTAGGGACGGTGACCAAACCAGCTTCGGGGGAGAAGGACCGACCACCCTCCGCGGGAGAAAGCCCCCCAAAGATGGAACTGCCGAAGTACCAGCCTGACTCCGGGAGAAGGCCCCTCATCCTGAAGTAAGACATCGACCAGAGGGACCTCGGTTGTACGGCAAGAGCAATTAAGGAGTCTCTGACACTCCGGTCACTTACGTCTCTGATACGCCATCCACTTACGCCACTCTGATACGCCACCTTCAGGCACGCTCTGATACGCCACCTTCAGGCATGCTCTGGCACGCCGTCGCAGTCTGATGTCCTGTCACGAAGGGCTACAGCTCGCGGCCCGAGGAGCCTACAGGTGGCTAGGGTCCTCCGCGCCCGGAAGTACACCATCCGACCATACACGTGTCGAACACGTGTCATAATCCAAAGGGGTCACCCCCTTCTTTTATACAAGGAAAATGGTCACAGAAAAAGGGGGGCTGGGCTCTCTTCTGGAGAGAAAAAGGGACAGAAAGGCTGGAAAACAGAGGACGCTCTCCTCTCTCCGCCTGAATACTCTTCCCTCCAGCCCTTAGAAGGATCTCCGCCAGGCAAGCGCCTCTTGTGCTTATTACTACGCCATTCTCTCTCTCTTTAAGCACTGACTTGGGCGTCGGAGGTTCCCCCCCGGAAAATCACTCCGGGGGACTCCTAACCCTTGTTTTCTGAGTGTTTCAGCCAGGTCTCCCTGAGGAACCACTGTTCCGGGCTCTCCCCCGCACCGGAGGTACCTCCCGTCCTCACCTACCACGGGACCAAGAAGCTGCCGACCATCCTCTAAGGCGATCCACCCTGGACGCCTTCCTTTCGCACCTCCGGGACCCCCTGCTGCCCACACCACTGCACACAGTGGAGATGCTGGCTCCGCCTAACCAGACCACATTAGATGCTGGCTCCATGCGAGCCGCATCAAGTGAGACTCAACTTAGAGGCCTAATGGGCTTCAAAGCCTCAATCCAATTAGGCTTTAATTTCAGGCTTAATAATGGCTCAACTATTGCGCCCATTATTAATACGAAATTATTGTGAAACCATAACCAAAATAAATAGCCCATGCACTCTAATGATCCAAATATGTTACCCACTCTGGGGTAGTCCAGTTATGGTGCCAAAACTGTGCATTTAGACTCCCAGGATTGGTAATGTTCTGTAGGCCATCAGAACACTACCCTTAGTGTGCATACCCAAATGGCTCTCTTGGGAACTATGTAAATACATGCATATTGGGCCAACCATCACACGCATATTCACATTTCATGCACACCATGGCAGCAAAGAAGGAAAACACTAGCACAAGTCTTAGTTTTGGCTTCCACTCGTTAGGCAATCTTGTTAAGTTCTAGTGGCCAGCTACTGCACCTGTAACTTCCACTAATAAAATGTATCATTATAGCCTCATACCCCCTTGTTTTATTCACTCCATTATTAAGTAGAGACTTATATCAAACCAAGGAATTTTTTTTTACATCAATAGCCCACCTATGGACCAAGTTATGGATTTTTGAAGTTGGTTACAAAATTCTGACCAAATAAACAGTAACTCAGCCAACTTTGCAACGTCATATCTTTGGTTACAGGTCTGTAAATCCAGAAATTCAAAATCCCAGTTAACTCTCTAGATGCCCTCTAGGTGTGGTGAAAATTTCATACTGAGATTCATTCTACACAGGGATATATTAAACTTTATGTCTAGAGTCGAAATTCTGGCAACTTTTGGACCATTTTGCCCATACAATTTTTCCAAACCATGCAAACACTTCATTCACAAGGGGAAAGCCCTCCAAGGCTATCCAATATATGTCCATTACACATATGAATTACATTACCTTTCTTTTAACAACTTTATGTCACCAAAACAGAATTTACAAGTAAGCAGCACATTATTCACACTTAGGCAGCTTTGCACCACATCACTTACATAGCGAAAACATTACCCGAATGTTCAAATTCTTGTCTCATCGTACATACACTACATGTACATGAGTACATGCACTACAATATGGTCTTCACTAAACTAAGAACACACCCTTTACAGGAGTGTCTGATACACAATGGACTCTAGAAATAGGATGCTGGACAGCTGCCGCACAACACAATAAGTACCACCATTAAAAAAACCAACTGTACTCCTAAAATAACCAAAATTTCCAGATCACAACTAGACATATGGAAGTTCATGTACCTGAAATTGTAGATCATAACTCAAACCACAAAAGTTATTTTGTGGTGATCTTTCTGCTGGACCTGAAATGACAGAATTGAGGGGAGTAAGTTTCATTGAGAAACTTAGTAAGGGTAACACTTGGTTTCTTAAGGTAATGTGATCCTCATTAAAACCTGAATCCAAAGACACTAAAACAAAAAAACACAGTACATATAGACAAGATATAGCAACGAAATGCAGCAGCCAAACACAAACAACAAACACATGAAATGTGGCAGCAACATATACCATATGTTAGTCCATAAAACACATAATAAACATAACCAAATCACTATGGCAGCCCTCCTCAAGCTAATGCTTTGTCTTAGGAGGATTTTAATAGTAGTTAGTACTAACTTTGGGCTCTAGAAACCCTCACTTTACAGCCATCATTGTGCACTTCACACTACGTCACAAAACCTTCAATAAGTGCCCTCCCCTCACTAAGCTTGGTTCATCAAGCTCATGGCTCTCTTCCAAGATTAGCCCTAGCTCCATGGATATTTGAAAATTGAAGAAAACAACCCATGAGAGCAAGAGAACCCTTACCAAAGTGAGTAGGCCGAATTTGAAGCTTAATCCTTGAAGTATGCAAGAAATAGCTCTAGTTTGCTTCCAATTGCTTCCTTTTGCCTTCAATTTCAATCAATTGCAAGTTTGAAGGTGTAGTGGATATGGAGGAAGTATGGATGTGTTCTTGGGCTGGGGGAGGACAAAAATGAGAGTGGGATAAGAGATTTGGCCACTTAAATTGCCTTCAATGAGCTTAAGGGCACCAAAACACACTTAACAAGCTTAACCTTGCTTTATGTCATTTTCCTGCTCACTAATTATGGTTTCTTTTTCTTAAACTCATTGGTACACATGTGCCCAATATTTTTGACTAATTATCAAGTCATGGCTGCCTCCCCCATGGTGGGATGACTCCACAATTCCACCCTTAGACTTAAGTCAAAAGCTTGGACATCTTAAGGTTTACACTAGGACATTTAGGTCCTTATTGCCTTTAGTGTTTCCTTTGTCCAAACTTGACTTCCAGGAGCAATTTGGTCCTCCAACAGCACTTTGATACCATTTATATCCTTCCCATAACTCTCCAAGTCACTTTCTTGAGAGTTTTGGAATTGAGTACCAAATTTCCGAAACCTTATAAAAAAGTTCCTAGGTTGCTTAACAAACAAGCAATCCTTAAGGCTTTTCTTGGGGACCAAGTTACCAACTTGGAACACTTTTAAGGAGGTGTTGATCATGCTTTTTACCCCCCACACTTTAATCACTATGGTGAGAATTACACAATATAATAGTTTTTAGCCATTACGACACACTTGTAATTCTCCCATTTTGTGAGGTGGTAACAATCCTCCCCCCCCCCCTAAAAATTTTGGTCCTCCAAAATAGCCTTTAGCTTCGGGTATTCTTTAGGATACCTTTCCATAAGGTCTTTTTCAGTTTCCCAGGTTGCTTCTCTTTCAGAGTGGTGTGACCACTGAACTTTAACCATGGGAATATGTTTGTTTCTTAACCTTCTGGTATCCTTGGCTAAGATAGCTATAGGTTTCTCTTCATATGTCAAGTTAGGTTCCAACTGTATGTCTTCCACTACAATAGCATGCTTTGTGTCCAATAGACACTTCTTAAGCATACTGATGTGAAAAACATTGTGAACACTTGACATGCTTGGCGGTAAAGCTAACCTGTATGCTACCTTGCCAACTCTATCCAAGATCTCATAAGGACTCTTCTTTGGTTCTTGAAACTAAACTTGTGTCATAGGTTTGGTCCTTTCATTGGCTGCCTTTACAATAGATTCGGTCCTTGAAGTACAGCAATCCTTGCTTGGTAGGCAAAGGATTCATACAATGGAACCTTTTTTCCTCTCCTAAGATCTTTTCACATCTCCTCAGTCCACTCAAACCTTTGACCCTTCTTAGGCAGATGAGTAAGAACTGAGGCAATCATGGAATGCCTGATACAAATCTCCAGTAGTATCCAGCTAATCCTAGGAAGCTTCTAATTTCCTTCACAGTCTTTGGTCTTTCCCACTCTTGCACTGCCTTGACCTTTTCAGGGTCTGCCTTAAGGCCTTGTGCATCTATGATGTGTCCTAGGAAAGACACTTCCCTTATCCAGAATTCACACTTGGATAACTTAGCATAAAGCTGATGCTACAACAGAGTCTTTAAGACAATCTTCAGATGATGTTCATGTTCATTTTCATCCTTGGAATACACTAGGATGTCATCAATGAACACAACCACAAATTTGTCCAGATGCGGTCTGAACACGCTGTTCATCAAGTCCATGAAAGCAGCTGCGGCATTAGTCAAACCAAATGGCATGACTGTGTACTCATAATGGCAATATCTGGCCTTGAATACAGTCTTAGGAATATCTTCTTCCTTTACTCTCAATTGGAAGTATCCAGATCTCAAATCTATCTTGGAGAAGATCTTAGCTCCCTTGAGTTGATCAAATAGATCCTTAATCATAGGGAATGGATACTTGTTCTTGATAGTCACTACATTAAGCTTCTTGTAGTCAATGCATAGTCTCAAAGATCCATCCTTCTTTTTTCACAAAGAGAACAGGAGCTCCCCATGGTGAAACACTTGGCCTTATGACCCCTTTTTCAAGAAGTTCATCAAGTTATTTCTTGAGCTCATTCATCTCTGTGATTGGCATTCTGTAAGGAGGTATGGATATTGGGCTAGCTTCTGGTTGCAGCTCGATTTCAAATTCAATCTCCCTTTGTGGAGGAATACCTGGCAGGTCTTTAGGAAAGACTTGGGGAAAGTCTCTCACTA